>JAPYZB010001348.1:0-15224 GCA_030522745.1 Eupelmus kiefferi | reverse complement strand
TCCAAATTTTTCTGAATAATTTAAATTAAATTTTACGGATAACTAAATAATTTAGGCTTTTATGAAATACAAAGAGACAATTTTTGTATCAATTTTGATATAATGATTATACTTTATTTTTTCAAGCAGAAGCTTGTCATTTGAGTCGCCGCAAGAAAATACAAAAACGTATCTTTGTTGCTGGTAACGTTAATTACCGCGATTGCTTCGATATTTTAAAGATTCTAGGAAAAATTGTTCTAGATTCTAGAAAAAATTGTTTTGGAATACCACAGATTTATTTTAAACTAATGTTGCAGTAAGTATAATTGTCTGAATCGCTTGTTGATTTCAATTTAAATCCCAAGCTTTTTATTGCGTTGAAGGAAATAATATATGTTATGCAAGTTTTTAATATTAGAAGTCATAAACTTCTTTTGGAATTTTTTTTAAGGCTTTGTTGGATTATTCCTCATAATACCTCTGCAATATTCGCATAGATTCTTACTCAATATAATTTTAATTGAGAATTGGTATTTGATTAAAGTTATTTATTTTTGAAACTTGCCTCAAATATTTTAATATTGCATCTAATTTTAATACAAATTAAAAGTAAATTTAATAAATCGAATGTTTTTTTAGTCTTAACTAGTTTTAGAATAGATGTGGCCATTATTCGGGTTGAGTTACTTGAAATTACGGTTTTTGGTTACAAGGAAATATAAAATAACATAAAAAATATTTTCAGCCAATGAAATATCAAATAAACACATAATACAAATCATATTTTTCATAAAAGGATACTGATGTTTTTGTAAATGAGTAAAGTTTTCATGCTGTTTATCAAAAAAGTTAAGGTTATAGGAAAAGTACTCTCATACGCAGTATGAATATTGAGTAATATATGTCACATTATAAAGCTGCATTATATTAGTTGCGCCTAGAACTCACAGAAGAGGAGTTGTCGAGAATAACACAATAAGCAGCTCTTCTGCGTAAAAGCAGTGAAGTGAAAAATTGGATTGGCAATTTAATACCGAATGGTGAGTTCTTTTGTAGTGATACAAAAATTAATATTATTTTTTTAATTTTTAAAATTATTTTAAAAATATTTTTCAAAATTAAAAATTGTATACATCTTTTTAATGACTTTATATTACAATTGCATTATGTTAAATTTAATTACCGAGGGTAATATAAAACTGAGAAAGGTTTGAACAAAAAGGCATAGGTCTATTTTAATTTAGATTGCTTATATATGCCCCCTTTCTAAATAATCCAATTATAAATTAAGATTCAAATTTGTTTGGAATTTGATTTAATTGAATGATAACATATTAAGTATATTTCTTTTAATTAATGTTGGTTTACGAAAATTAGTTTGCAATGTAGTTTGGAAAGAAAAATAGATAAAAATGTAATTTGAAAAATTTCATTTTGATTTTAATTAGAATATATAGTTAACATTTTATAATATAAAATCGATATCTGTAAAAAACTTGAATCTATATATTGTTTTGAATTTATATAAATAATTTGAAATATAATTAAATTTGAAATTCTTTGTTTACAAAATTTTAATTTATTATTGCGTTTCGGTACAAAAAAGAAAATTTTACTTTCTTATTATAACTCTGCTTCTGTATATAAAATATTTGCTTGACTTTGTACGCTTTATTTTGAGTACGCAGTTTGTATATCGGAAAGAGCCATCGCTTTTCATGTGCACAATACCACCCACACCTCGATCTCCTATACGCTTTCATATTTCCATGTTTACACGCATGGATAAAACGGATTTTAGAGTTTTGATTTACTTTAACTTGATACGATTTTGTTTATCATTTAATTTTGCTTCATCGGTGTAGTTTTTAAACTTTTATAAAAAAATAACAAAACTGTTCTATAGAAAAAAAAAGTATTCAGTAAATAAATCATAATTATATTATTATCATTTTTATTTTAAAAATATGTTTTGATTATTAATGGAAAGTTAAATAAAAGAGAATATTAGGTCCTATTTAAACTTTCAGAAAAATAATTGTTAAGCGACTCCAGAAAGTTTATAGTAGCAATAATTGAATATTTTAAGTTGACGTATTTATCTAAATAAATAAGAGTTTATTTTTTCAATAATAACTTGATTTATTTATTCTTAATAATAGCATTTAAAGTGTGTTACACAATATATATTATGAAATTAAACTGCTCACACTCTATACTTATCATAATAAAAAGAAATTATAGTTCTTTTGTACAAAAAAACATTAGCATCTTCAGAAGAAGTTTTCAAAAACTGATCCAAATAAAAACTCTTTTAAAAGTCGTACCCTTTAACAGAATCTCTTCTTCGTACCATTATCTCGATCGCTCGACATTTTTTGTCGGGTCCCTCTCCCCTCTGTGTTTGTCGCACGTGCGACAAATGAAAGTGAGGAAATGACGACGCGCGCACTCCTCTCGCACGTCGCAATTATCGGAAAGTCGTGAGTCTCTCGGTCGAGGGCGGAAGTTTATCTCTGGCATTTCGCCCGATGCTTTCGCGCGTCGCCCCTTATTCATTATTTCACGCCGAGTCGTATTACGTCTAGGGATGCCGCTACTGCCGTTTCGTGCGCTTGTGTACTTCTGTAGCTATAGCAGTGTATTCGTGAGAGAGAAGGAGAGAGAGAAATGCTGTTTGCACGATCCACCCGTGCTCGGAAAAGTGATGACTGGGTTTTTTGCTTGCCCTTTTGGATTTTCCAAGTTCTATGGGTGACTTGAGGTTAAGGGAAAATTTTTATTTGGTTATTTTGAAAGATATTTTTTACTGGGTTTACTTGGTAAAGTTGATATTTTCTAGCGTGAGGTGAAACAAATAACAATTGTGTAATGTTAACTAATGTTGAATTATCTTATTTTATCTAAAGAAAAACTTTTTAAATTATATTTAATCTTCTAAATTTTTTACTTTTTATATCTAAAGTAAACGGGGAGAATTTTTCGGTTAAAATTAAAGAAATATCACAGTTAAGTTGGAGCGGGTCGCAGTTAACCTAAAAATTGTAGCCCGTCACGGTAAAAATTGTAGCAAATCGCTATAATTTTTACCGTGAATCACTACATTTTTTCCGGTGAAGGCCCATTACTTTTAGGTTAGCTACGACCCGTCCCAGCTTTACAGAGATATTTTTTAATTTTTACTCAAAAATGTTTTTCTTCTAAAATTGTGAATTACTGCGGTCGCTATTATGACTGTGGATTATAAGAGATTTTAATTTTTATCTCACCTTTTTGATGATACGTGAAAAAATAATCATTTTTGCTGACAAAATAAATAATACAAAAAATAATATGATAAAGACAAAAATATATAACTATCTGATTACACAGATTTCGATAATAGTTCAAGTTATGTTTTAAAATATCTAAAAAATAAAAAAAGCCGCAGTTACACGGTCTAACGCTTCGGAGTACTTGAGTATGAATACTTATACTTTAATTTTACAGAAAATATAAAAACAAAATTTCTATTTAAAATGCTAATATTTGAATCTAGAGAAGTCATTATTAAAATTTCAACAAGCTAAATTAAACCAAGGAAAGCAAAATAAAGAATTGATAATTTCTCCCAAAGTTATATTTATTTAAAATTAAGCATAAAAAATGTACGTTGTTTACCTGTTCTAATGCTGTTTCAAGTAAATACAATACGCAATATTTACGTAAAAATATTAATTTAATTTTCTTTTAAATTTTAGTTCTTCAGTCAAAATGAAGTACCAAAACTTCAAAAATCGTTGTGAAAATTGATTTTTCATCTTTTGTTGTTTCAAAGATTAATTTTTAATTAAAATTTATATAAAAAAGTCTTGTTTTTAAAAATTAAATAACCTTTATCAAGTAAATTTCTGTAAAAAATGCATATTTTTCAAGATTTTCATAAAAAAATCAATTTTAGAAAAATAATCATGCTTTAAACGAATCTAACAGAATCGGAAATAAATTTGTTAACTTCTCTTGTCAAAATGAAAATTATTAAGAAAATTTCTAAAGATTATTTTTTGCGATAGTAAAATCACAAGTTACCTCTTTGTAGATCGTGTCTACCAAAAATTACTAAAAGTTTTTGTATATTCAAGAAATTAATTATTATAATTATAATCATATTAAGTAATCATATTAACAATGCCACGTGCCTCGAAACATACATGTCGTTACCAATTATGTATTGTTTGAAAGAACGTAGGTTCAAGTTTTCTCCAGAGAACTTGTGGCCCCTAATTCAGTCTTTTATTATTACGACTAATTTTTGGGTTTTATTGAATTAGCCAATTCTTTCAGTGAACGAGGAAGTCATTGATCTTTTTTTATTTACTTGTTAATCCTTATAGGAATAGAAGTTAAACGTGTAAATTATATTCTATAACTTTTGTAATTAAAATGTAGAAACTATAACTGGAAAAACACCGCTTGTCGTAGACGTTTGGTCGAGGAAAGTGAACTTCGAATCGTACGTGCGATTTTAAGTTATATCTGCATTTTTTTATTGAAAAATATATATATTCCATAATTTAAGCTCAGAGTATTTATTTAAACTTCTGGCAAAGTGGATTTCCGGTACCTTAACATAAGTCTGACCATACTCGATTTTTCTACTTAAAAGTACTATTTTTGCAGTGTTATAATTTTCTTTTTACAACTTTTATCATTTCAAAGTTTTCATTTGAACATAAACTTTTATATCAAACAAACTAATTACATAAATTGTTTGTTATAAAGTTTTGATCACAACTTTTATGTCAGAAAAAGTACAGTTGTTATCATAATTTATAATAATCTAATACTTGAATAGTTAAAAAAAGTACCATTTCTTCTCTGTCCTTCTACAAAAAAGCTAAGTAGAATGTTTATCCTGATCACGTATCTCTGAGGATCCTTTGAAATCGCAATCGCCTTTTTTTATAATATTACAAACGACACTCTTCTTTGAAAGTACCAAACGATGCTTACCAGCAAAAATTCTCGCAATCCTACAACTTTATCGTCCGTATTCGCAGGGTCAAACACGTCCCACGATCAAAATCATAAAAAATAAAATAATCGATCCCCTGGCTCTCGCTTTAGAGCGTGTACAATCCAAATCGCGTAGGCTTAGTCACGCCGTTATCCACGGCGAGCCCTTAAAGCACATAAACGTCCCCGTATGTCCCACTTTCGTCTCCGTACCCCCGAAAAACGCCCTTTGCTCGTGACCTTGGACACACACGCACTTTCCTCCCCGTAGACCCTGAAACTTATCCCGAGGCACCCTTCACCATGACCCCGATTCATTCTGTACTTTCCCCTGCCGACTATATCCTGCCTTCTCACTACGTAGTTCCGTTTATTTAGCTCGCTACGGCACCTCTTATGCCCGCCCGTATTAGCTCGGTCTTATTGATGCGCTCGTGCCACTTCGTCCTTTCGATATTGGCCTTTCGTTGCGCACGTGCGTGTCTAGTAGCGATTTCTTTTTTGCACTGATCAGCTGCATGAACTGAATGAAAATGATGGTGGGACTTTTGGAGGTTGGGAGTGATGAGGGTGGAGTGGGAACAGAGATGTTGGCTTTGGTGAGAGTTTATAGGATACTTGAGTTGAAGAAGTTGAGTGGTAGCTTACGAATTTTATTAGATAGATGAAAAGATTTGGTCTGTATTTATTGTTTTCCGAATTTTGTTGAAGTTTAATATAGATTTTATACTTACAGTTACTGCTATTAAAGGGCATTGTAAAAATTGAAAATAGAATGTTTGTATTTACTTAATAGACCTTTTCGCTTATAAGTTAATTTTTAAAATTATAAATATTTCAGATAAAAAAGAGTATATGTTTTTATCACAGAGAATTTTAAAAAGAAGAAAACAGATATCATGTTATACCATATGTACACAGTACACATTAATAAATCATCAGAAATCACCACATCAGAAAAAGATCAAACGAACAAATCAAAGCAAGAAACAAGCCGGGAAATCAACAACGCAAAGAAAAATCCCCGTTACAAAAGTCGACATTGCATTACGCATTCTCGGAAAGGCCGCACGCTTGGCGGCCATCGCGCGAGGGCAAAGCGAAAATTGATTATCCACTCAGCTTGCTAACGAGGTTGTATGCTAACTATATAGCGTGTCTCACCGTTCTCGGCTAATCTCGCGAAAAAAATGAGAGATTTCTATTTAATCCTGCGTTTGTGCTCGCGAATGCTCAAGGGGCGTGTCGAAATTGCCTCCATACGGGCGCATACGACACGCGCCGTGGAAACTGCCAGTTCATGTACGCGCGATAAATTATCATTGCATCTCGTGGGACGGCCACGGCGCGTGAGAATACGTCCTGGAGTAAATGAACCGTCGAGCTACGCTATGAGTTGTGCTTTCACCCTGGAGCAGGAGCATATTGTGCAGTTTGTCTTGTAAAGTGTCTGAGGGGAATGGTTTTTGGTTTTGTTGTAAGATAAACGTGAATTTATGGGGTAGTTTGAGAATGGTGTGGAGTTTTGTTTGAATGCTTAAGGCAGCAGGCTATTTTGTACATCGTTTTTTGGTTTATTTTACAGCGAGTTTTATGGTGTTTATTTTTTGTTACAGATGATACCCGGAGGTACAACTTGGAATATTTTGCTGCAATAGCTGCTCAAATGGACTTTTCACTAGTTTAGAGCTGTCATTTTGAGGTTAGTGGAGTTATGGTATTACAATTTTTTGGATATTTTATAAAATTATTGTAAAATATGAAATGGCTATCGAAATCAAGATTTCTAATTTTGTTAAAAATTGGATAATTTAAGGTTTTGTTATCTCCATTTTCTAACGAAAAAAAGTATCCAGAATACCGAGATAATTTAATTTACGACACAAGTGCGGTAAAGTGATTTTAACTTCGTGTGGACTTTTACGCCCGAGCGAAGCGAGGGTGGAAAGTTTACACGAGAATAAAATCACTGTATAGCTCATGTATCGTACGTAATTTTTTGATACGGCGTGCGGAAAGCTTGTTTTAATGCACGCGTTACCGACCGAGCGTGCGCGAAAACGAACTTCCCGAAGGCCGTGTGGAAAAAATAAAAATGCGTTGCTTAAATAATTTTTTTAACTAATCAATACGAAAATCTATGATTCCCCAGCTATATATAACATCTAAAATTTTGCGAAAAGATAACTGGTATTGACTGCGGAACCATGCGGCTAATTTTAGTGCTTTTAATGAGTGTCGGCAACGCAGAATAGGAAGACTTAGACACTTACAATGAACGACTTTACTGATTACTTTAGTAATTATTTGCATGAATTTTTTACACACGATCTGGTAACTTTAGTAATTTTATATATCTACTTGAGTTTTCGCGGAAATATATGTAATTTTCAGAACAATAAAGCGATTATTATTGCTAAGGTGGAAATAATACACCAAAAAAAATAAAAAAGATTAGGGATTTCCTGCGCGTGAGTTGCATGCATTGCAAATAACCTGTTTTCTATTAAAGTACAATTTACAATTTTTTAACGCGCTGTGGTGAAGGAAGGGGGGCTTTTTCTTGATACCTGGGATAAAATATTGCTTCATTTACCTGAGAAAAACGCGCTCCGACGTAGTTTTGGTCCAAACCGCTAGGCGAGGGCATGCTTTGAGCAGTTGTGTATGTGCAGAATGTTTTACTCTCAGGGAAATAAAACATAACTTGATTCTTGACTGATCTAGAATAAAGACTTCACTTTAAGTTGCGGTATGCTTAAAGAGTATTTATTATTTACTATATTTGCTTTATTTTTTAAATAATGTAATTATATATAATATCTCTTTAAATTATTAAAAACTCTTTGTTCATATTTATATCAATTTCTAAACTGAGCATAGCTTTTTTTTTAATTTTTATAATTATTAATTTTCAAAGTTTATGCATGTACATACAAAATTTTCATTTAGTAGGTTTACGAAATTAATTCTTTCTATTTTTAATTTCCATTATCTCCTTGTCTACTGTTTAGTTACCTTTTTATAATTATATATTCGTAATGACAACAAGCAGAACTTGCATGAATTTCGATCTAATGATATTTTCGAAGAATTTATAATTAAACTTCGAATTTATGTGAAAAGAAAAAATGTATTTTTTATTAATAACTTAAATACTGTAATCACAATTGTCAATATCTCATAAAAGTATATTTCCGGCATAATAACTTTTCTAGTTGGAACGATTCGTATATAAAAGAAAAAAAAAACTAAAGAGTCATTTGAGCTAACCAAGCGTCGAGTGACGTGTGACTATTGGAAAGTGACGAGTATACCCAGATAATTCCGACAGACGCAAGTTAACGAGCAGTTGACGGTCGGGTGTGCTCTAAAGTCCATCAGAATAAGGAAGGAAACACCGACAGCTGCCGCTGGTGATAGGAAATCGAAGCTTAGCTACAGCCTCGGCAAAGCCTTTAACCAACCGTGTGATTGTCGCTGCTCGTTTTAAGGTAGCGGGCTTTAGTGTTTTCGGGTAATTTGTTTACCCAGAGTCACTACAGAATTTACTGTTAAAGATAGCAGAGATGTACACGAAATTGCGTTTAAGTTGTAATTGAATGTGGAAGAACGTGACCTTGTTAAAATTTGTTAAAATTTCAATTGTTCGTGAGATTGATAATTTATGAAAGTTATGAAACTTCTTTGTTATTTTTTTGTAAATGTTTGTACTAAGCTACAAAACGCAAAATGGTCCGTGCTATTAATAATTTATATTCGTTTTAAAGTTAGTCAAAGGTAGAATTTGGTGACACCATGAAAATAATGGATGGTTTTATTGATTTTTTGATTGATTGATTTCTGTGTTTTTAAAGTTTGTACGAAGTTTAAATTTTTATTGCAAAATTTTTACATTTAGTAAATTGTTATTTAATTATATGATTGTTCATGAAAGTTGACTAAATAAGACAGTTTATTGAATATAGTATCAATATAGTATATTGAATAGTGCATTGAAAATAAGATGGTCGAATTTGTGTTTATTTTTAAAATACAGTGTCACGGATTTATTATCCGGATTTTAATTATAAAAAAGGTGGAAACGCGCTATCGTGTGAATTACACCCCGGGCCCCTCCGCGCCGAAAGCGAGTGCTCTAACCACTGAGCTACTCCCACCTATGCCCACTGCATTTCGTATTGTCTACATATCGTGCGGCTATGCATTTCTCCTGAGTCGTCGCTTCTTCACCCGTGACAGTCTCATATTTTACTAAGCACGTTTTAAAAGTTTTTATTATTTACTTTTATATTTTAATTCTTACGATAGATAAAGAGAATTCTAGAAATTGACTATCAATTTTGAAAAGACAATTAATATAATACATTACCAAGAAGATTTCAAACAAATATCATCAGTGATACCTAATTCTATATTTAAAGTCGTGATCGAAAATATGTATACTGAACACCACAAACCAAAATGTTTAATTACTTATTCTTTTTAAAAACAATTTAGTGTCGAAAAATTTGATTGAAATCGTCCTTCAATATTCTTTGCAAAAAAAGTTTCTTGATTTCACAATCATATAAGTAAAGGGATTTAATGAATCAAAAGAATTCGTTACTTAAATCCATTTTGCAATAATAGCGTTAACGAATCAGTACTTAATGATAATAACGAAGTTTTTTCGAATAAACCGCGCAACGTAAATATGTACAACTAGAACTTAATATTTTTTGTTTACCAATATTTTGGCAGATCTGAAGACATATAGAATTTTTTTCTCATTGTTTTCTCATCATAAATGCTAATCAATTTTATATATTGATTTTTCTATAAAAGAGTCCCAGGGCAAAATAAATGTCTTCGAAGTTTTATTTTGAAGTCATAAAAATGAGTATAAAAAAACTAATATAAACATATGATTAACCTTATTCGGTAGATTATTTGACTTATTCAGAAGCTTCTTTTCACTAAGAGAACAATTTTATTGAGTTTATTAAATTGTCTCTAAGTATATCTAACACATGTGATATATATTATGTTAAGTTTAATTAAAAACATAACTTTGGTGACCAAAAAAGTTAAAAAGCAGTTGATATATTCACGAAAATGCTTAAATACGAAAATTAAATACGCATTAGTGCAATTAACTAGTTAAAAAAGTAAATAATAGATCGAGAACACGACGTTTTGCGATATACTAAATAGGTTTCGAAAAAACCTATTGTAAGTGAAGTCATTAATATCAGCTTATTGAAAATAGAATTGCTACAGTAGCGTCTAAAATATTGGCACACTTTTACTATGCATGTTTTAAAAGCTTTTATTGTTTACTTTTATTTTATAATTTCTACAATTGGTAAAGGATATTCCGAAAATTGGTTATTGAATTTAAAGCAACAAATAGTGCAAAATATAATACCCTATCAAGTGACGTTCTTTGTCCAAGATTCTAAAAAAACATCTTTAGCCATACCGAATTCTATATTCAAAATAATAGCTGAAGTTACACCGATTAGTATAATTGACACAAATAATTCGCAGTTTACTAGTTTCAATCAATTACTTGCATCACCAGTTTTTAAGAATCCGCGACATGTTACCTTGAATATTAATATTCAGTACGAATTTAATATATCAAGAGTAAATCGTTTCATAAAGGTGATTGATTTTTTTGTGAAAATACAACCACTGAACGCCACGCAACCAAAATGTTTAATTATTGTTTTTACAAACAATTTAGAGAACAAAAATTTGTTTCAATCTGTGCTCAAGTATTCTTGGCTAAAAAAGTTTCTCGATTTCACAATCATAGAAGTAAAGGACCTGAATGGATCAGCTATAACTCATTACTTTAATCCATTTTACAATAATTATGTTAGTGAATCAGAGTTTAGTAGTATTAGTGAAATTTTTCCAAATAAACTGCGCAACGTAAATAAGTATCCATTCTCTTTATATGTATTTCAAGGTACTTTCTTAAATATCAAAAAAAATAATGGTAACATAACGGTGGTATTCAATGACGAAAATCATTTCCCTGCAATGGAACTTGCACTAAAGCTTATTAACTTCCACGTTAACTATGTTGTAGTAAACGATTCTGATCTCAGTTTAAAAAATGTCGAAAAAATTTTTATTAAACATGTTCGGCAAGGTCTAATAAATGCCTCAATACGTCCGGTAATACCTAATTTTTTAATTCCAGATACAACCTTCATCATTTTTGAATTTGATTATGCAAAATTTTTAGCCGTTACACCAATTTTATTCATTAAGAAATTTAATCTTTTATTTATCATAACTGTTCGATTTATTTTTGTTCTTTTAATTATTGTAAGTTTTATTAAAATTTTGTATAAGTTGAAACGGTTGAAAATACAGCTCAACAATCTTCACGTGCTTAGCATACTTTTTGCAAAGCCAATGATAATGCATTCTACAAAACTGATTGATAGAATTATGTATATCATTCTATTCATTTTTTCAATGAAGTACACCGAGAATTTCTGTTCTGAACTTGTAAACATTAGATTTATTTTTGACGAAGTACAATTTCGAACTTTTAAAGATATAGATGAATCACAGCTTCAAGTACATATAGGCAGACACACATTTAATTCAGTTTTTATCGATGATTTTAATAAACACGTGAGGAACATAAAGGAAAGGTCAATTCTGCTTGAAAATATGGATGATTGTGAGTACATTCTAAGAAAGAAAAATTCTATATGTATTTTGATTGACTGGAAGGCACGACTTACAATTAAAAAGCTTATGGACACAAATGGTTCAGTAATAACAAAAACAGCGAAGCCTGGTTTTTACAAAAATATAAGGATATATATTTTGGAAGAAGCTTCACCTTATGTGGAAAGAATTCAAGAAGTATTTCGTAGAATCTATGAATCAGGACTGGCGCAGAGGTGGCATAATTTACAAAAAATTAAAAGTGCTTCTAAACGTATCAAAAATAGGAAACCTAAGAAAAATTCACTGTTTAAGGAACTCATTTTTGTATCAGTAGTTGGATATTTTCTTGCGTTTATAGTTTTTTCTTTTGAGTTATTTGTAGATTTTTATCAAAGAATTAAACAATGAGTTAAGCGGGCATAGTAACTTACTCCAGGATTATCCAAATTTACTTTACGCACTCTAGAATCTACATTTGTCTAGATGCAATGTTCACACGTTAGTAAATATCAATAAATTGCAAAATTCAAGCACTCTAAGGTGTAAATTTCGCTAAGGTGAGAATTTAAATGTAGATTCACACTTTAACTTGAGAGAGCACGTTCACGATTATGATAATAATATTTATTAATTTAATAAAAATAATAAAAAAAGTTTTTGTAAAATATTTCAAAATAAAAATTGATTTTCATATCGTAGATTTTCATAAAATGTACAATTAGTGTAAGATTATTTCATGTTAAAAAATGAGCATTAATGATATTCATTGGAGCATACATTTATTTTCCAAACCTAAAGAACAATCTTGATTTTCAAGACGTCGCACATTCAACATTTCAGTCATTCATCCAACCAACTTAAAAAGATTCATAAATATTCTTCAAACATTCTAGAATCGATTTAGTAATTAAAATTCGTCACTTGAAATATTAAAATACGAAAAAAATTGTGATTTCAATTTTTGTTTCAGAAGAAGATAAAGAATAAAATTTAAGAGACCCCGCATATGCTGCGGGTGTTAATAAAATTTACATAACAAACCTTATAGTACTCTAAAATCATTATATTATCAAAGCCTAATAATGAAGTCAATTTTAATTTATAAAACGTGTATGATGTTTTGTTAAACTTGTATTACAATTATAGCTAAAACATAGTTTAACTAACTTCATCTAACATGCTATGATTCTTCTAAAAAGTATCCAGAATTCTTTATTGATATTCCAACAATATTCACCTACAAAGACTTCATTACCTTTACACTCAAACGCTTCAAACAAAGTATCAAAAAATATACTCTTTTTGAAAATACGTCGCCGCATGCATAATAATTAACAAAGTCTCTAGAGATAACGCCGCTACCTTACACGTACACTAGAACGTACTCACGTACAATCTGCACAAGAGATTTACCTTTTTGATACGCTCACTATAAGCTTTTGTCTGAGAAAATTTTGTTCCCCGGCTAGAATAACCCAGGGCGCGCTCGTTTGCTTTGTACTCGCGCTTGTTTATTAAATCATCGTACTTCCGCAATGAAACCCAAGTACGCGCGCTCGATTCGATAAATTAAGTGCGCAAAGTTGAAACGAGACTTGGAGCGCTGTAATCGTAACTGGAAAACTTCGCCCGGCGCCGGCGTTTACTCGGGGAAATGAATCGAGCCGCGAATTTGAAAAAGTTATTTTACCTATTCGCGTCTTTGATGCGAAGTACGTGGAAACGTAAACTACAGCCCTGGCCGAAGATGGGCCAAGTGGGTAAACTTCATATTCGCTTGATGGCTTTCTTCGTTTTACTTATTCAGAAAGAAGGGACTTTCGGGCCGCAAAAATCCGCCCGGAGGCCCGCGTGCGAGAAATAACTTTTCAGTAGCGAGTTTCAGCTCTGTCATAACAAAGAGCCGGCTGTCGGGTAATCGATAATCGAGGTCAAAGGTCTTTACACTGTAGCCGCGCTATTGATCTATCAGGTGCGCGGGGAACGAACGTCTGCAACTTTTTAGTTGGGTAGTGCACTTTTTTGCTACAATTTGTCTTTTTTGCCGCGCGGCTCTCAGTTAATTACGCTAGCTGTTGGGCAATTAAAAATTAATATTAAAATTTTATTCTACGGGTGTGCACTTTGAAAATTTTAAATATATAAAGATTTGACCGGATTGAATTAAAAATATTTTACGAAGTGCTGCATTATTTGATTAAACATTTAAATGAGCATTTATACATTTATTATAATTAAATTACACTGGGTCGATTCTCAATACGAATTCCAATAAACGTGGAAATACGAAACGAGAAATTTTAATCGGATTAAACATTGGCTTTAAGAATATTTTATACAGTTTCCTGCATTAATTAACAAAAGATTTAAAATATTTTCTTGTTACTCTCCCTGCATTGCATCGTTTCTTCAACATCAATCATAAAGTCCATATCCTCAACTTCAAAAACACATTCCCAATTCCAAAAACCACTTCCTATTTTCCTCACTCACTCCAGCGTAACATTTCCGCTGCTTTTTCCTCTCGAGCGCAAAATTACAAATCGTCCGCAGAAAAAGTAGGCGCACGTCACGTTTCGCTTTCTCCGCGGCAAAGAACAACTCGTTTCGTCGTAGCAGCCCCCCCGGCTTTGCAATGCACCAGCAGTCCCGGAGAGCTTTCCGCTGCTCGCAATATTTACATATTCAGCGGCGCGGTTTGTCGCGTGTTCCAAGCGAAGTGCACGGCCTCGCCTGGCTGGGATCGTCTAGTTGCTTACTAGTTGGTGTTGCATAGATCGCTTGGAGGATTGTCGGACCTTTGGCGGCGACGGGTCAATCGAGTTGGCGAATTTTGTAATTGATTTTGGGGATTGTTTGAGTGAAGGGAGTTGGGAAGGTGGAATATGGAGGAGGTGGGTGGTAGCTTTACGCGTGGTTGGTTAATTATTTAACGTTTGCTTAGAGCAATGTTGTTTTTTAGAATTACTTATTTTGTGATTGATGTATTGTATTTTGTAGTAGCGTATTTTTTATATTTTAAGGTCGTGTGAGGATGCTTTAGAAATCTGACAATAGCGAGGCTGGTGCAGTACAAATTTATAAATATTTCATTAGTTCAATTAGGTCACGTTGACACAGAGGATGAGTGTATTGTGACGTTTTCTTCGAGGTTTTTTGAAAAATTCAAACTCTCAAGAACGAAACAATACGTTTCCAACAATTTTTTTCTTTTCACATTTTATTTTTGGGGTGAAAAGTTTATTTTTCTTCAATTTTGTTGCTTTCAGTTTTTACAGAAAAATAATCTATTCTTATTTTACTAACATTTTTATTATGATTTTTAAATTAATACACGTCATCTTTGATTTCCGTTAATTAGGAAAAATCTATTAAAACAGAATAAATTTTTATCGTTTATGACACTTTAAACATTTAAAACTTATGATATGATTTTGGAATTTATTAGGTCGAAGTAATAAATTAAGTTCTTATTTAATAATAAAAATATAAAATGAGTGACGGTTCTAATTAAAAAATAATTAGAATTTTCTCCTTGCTATTGTATGAGCGGAAAAGTTCGAAAA
>JAPYZB010001347.1:0-19714 GCA_030522745.1 Eupelmus kiefferi | reverse complement strand
GTCGCCAAAGCTGTGATTAATTAGAGCGGGGAGCTGGAAGCGTTTTATTTATTACAAGAGTGTCGATGACAGGATGAGCTGGGCTGCTTGCTTTACGGTGATAATAATGTTTTTCAAGTCTTGGGGATTAATTGATTAGAGGAAAAACGGCTGCTTTGGCTTTTATAAGTACAATAGCTTGTTGTTATTTTGTTATGAGTTGTTTGAACTATGTTTTTACGGAACGGCCAATCTAAAAATTAAATATATTATGGGTGTATATTTTATTGTTTCTTAAGGCTATTTTCATGTAGACATTTTTATATATTATGGGTGTATATTTTATTGTTTCTTAAGGCTATTTTCATGTAGACATTTTTAATGCTCGAATAGTGTTTATGTACTTTTGCAGTTTATCTTCATGGCCTTTTTATGATTCGCGTTATTAAGCAATTATCGACAATGTCTAGATAGATTTTTATGAAGCATTAAAAATTCACAATTGAGAAATAAAAAGAAACTATGCACATTATTCCCACCATTGCCTTAAATATGCACGTTCAGTTGACTAAAAAGGTTGCTAAAAATGTTGAAATAATGCACAAGTAAGTATTTTAATAATTTTGTTATTGCGTTCTTATTTCAAAATCCAATGAAAGACATAAACATTTCATTAAAGTTTTGATTCATATTTTACTATTGCAATAAAAAATGTTGGAATTTATTATAATTTCGTTGCAAAATTTATTGAAGTATATCATTATTAAATAATTGATAATAATTTGTAAGCTTTTTTGTTTCGATTAAGCAGAAACTCCGTGATTAGTCAGCAATTTCAAAAACTTTGAATTATAGTATTCATATATATTAGTTCTTAACAGAAACATTATTGCGTCAGACTAGAGATATTATCATTGTTTTTTTTTAATCAACGATATAAAAAGGAGCTACAGAAAAAACTAACAACACCAATGGCAACTTCTTTAGTCTGCGAAACGTTAAGAACACCCTATACACGCAGCAGCGACTGAAAATGAATCAGCGAAAATTACAGTCCATCTTACCGTCTAGACTCGAATCCAAAACGAAAAGTACAAAAGCTCCTTTAAAAAGCGCTCGGATCTCAAAGAAACTAGTCGCCATGTTCTCCCTCGCAAAGAGCAGGAAAAGACTAAGCAGAGGTGATTGAATGCAGCAGATAGCATCAGGCTCGCGCAATCGTTAAACAGCTGACTATCGATCG
Source organism: Eupelmus kiefferi (assembly GCA_030522745.1). Lineage (NCBI taxonomy): Eukaryota > Metazoa > Arthropoda > Insecta > Hymenoptera > Eupelmidae > Eupelmus > Eupelmus kiefferi. The sequence continues at coordinate 18,492 of JAPYZB010001347.1, read as the reverse complement.
TGGGAGGAGCGCGGTAGCTCGCACAGACTCGCATATATAGATCACGAGGGTCCCAGAGCGGATATAGCATTATTCACAATTATGAATCAGTTGCGAGGGCACGCGCAGACGTATACGGCATTGTACTAACGGCGTTAATAAGCGCGCGCGGAGAGCCAGCTGCGCGATTCTTCGCGCCGAGGGCAGGCTCGGATTGCAGAGAGCTCGCTCTCTCTCTCTCTCTCTCTCTCGCGCGCGCAAGAGCGAGATGGAGCAATGTCCTTTCAAGGCCGCGACACGACGGAAGGAGGAGGCTTTACTTACCTTTCCTCGCGCGAGCGCGCGGTTTCTCCCGCGGCTGCTGCTCCGTCTCTCTGTGTGGGTATATGGGAGCGCTTTCGGAGAGCGCAAAGAGGAAAGAGAGAGTCGGAACGCGGAGACTGCAGCGCCGGCTGGGAGATCGCCGATGATATTCAAGAGGCTGTCAATGAACGCGGAGTCAGAAGGTGTGTGTGTGGTTGGTGGGAGCTGGGTGTCGTTGGTGTTTGGCTGTTTGGCTCTTGTGATTTTTGGGAATTGTGGTTGAGTTGGTTTGATGTGGCTTGACTTTTGATTGATAGGTGCTTTTTACAGGTGATGAATTTCATTAGCGGTAGTGATGGCTTTGAGATCACAATCTGAAGGAGCCGTTAACAAAGATTCGTAAATTAGGTTGTATTCGAGTAGTAAACAAGAGAAAAAACTTTGTCATTATTTTACTTACTGATAATTACGTTAAAGTTTTTTATGATCTTAAAAGCCTTGAAAAATGAAATTACAAGCTTCAGCATTACAATTTTTGGGAAATTAATAGTAGCTTTCTGTAATTAAAAAAAAAAGGCAGATATTTTCTTCTACATTTTTAAATACCTAATCTGAAAAACATAAATAACATTAATTCAAACGTAATTCAATTATAAGAAAAATTTTTTTAACCAAAGTAATTTTAAAGTACATTAAAAACATCTTACAGGCATAAAACTGTATTGAATAATAAAACTGTGGAAAAATAAATTGAAAATTTGTAAATTTAAATTAATAATCTCATTTAAATCAAATGAGATTAGTAATTCCGTTAGTAATTCTGTTTCAAATACAAAAATAAATAAATTTCGAATATGTAATCATGTATATTACGCCTTTGGCATACTTGCCTTCGAGCTGCACATACTTCTCGATTACTATTTTCAATAATTAATACTATCTATTTATGTTCTGGTACCGAGGTGTATGTAATTTCTTATGAGATCACAAATATAGTAATCACAAATTTTCATTAATGTTTTTTTGAGTTTCAATCGTTTTATTCAAGTAAGTAACATGCTATCTTTAAGAGATGTAAAATGCAAACTCTTGTGAAAAAATACAGTTCTTTTTTAAGTGTCGCTTTTTTTGACCAAAATTTGCTAAACCCTTATTTTGAGCAAGACTCCTTTTTATAAAAGAAGAGAATTTTTTCATTTTTATTCTTTTATTATCTAGAAAAATGAAAATTGAATTCCCATAAAGTTCTTTTACATGAGAGAAACATTTTCTGGGTATTACGCAACAATTACATTATAACATTGTTATAAAACATTCTAAGGACGTTTGCTCAGAATTTAAAAAATGTGGTTGATGACTAATGAGTGTGTTTTGCTTTTATGGTAATCATGCTCGTCTTTATTTCATTGTTCTTTATATGGGAATCTCGAGGCTTATCGCATCATATTGAAATGTTTAATGTTTTATGTATGCTGCGCATTACCGTATTTTATTATTACTTTGATTGCTTAATTTTATTTGTTTAAAATAAGTAGCTGCATATTTTGTCCTGGTTATTATACATTGTAAATATAACATTTTTTTGTATGATAATTTAATTATTGTTGTTATTAGTAATAGTAAGTATTAAGTTAGTAAAACATAAGGAATCGACATAATATTGTTTTGTAAATCAATTTAATTAAACTTTTTCTATTTCTAAAATATATAAGTTTATGTACTACGGCGTTTTTTATAAATCAAAAAGGTAGAGAAATTTTAATCATTATAAGGTCTATGATTGAATATTTAAAACAAAGTGTAGAAAACAAATATTTAAAATGCCATAATATTTGTTTAAATATTTTTTTCCACATAAATACTTTAGAATAAAATGCTTATATGCCAATAAATGGAACATTTACAATCAACAAATTTTTATTTAAGTAAAAACTATTTTATATGGAAAAGTTTAAAAATATTAAATATTTTTTATTTACTGCGCTTTAATAAAAATTTCATGTGAATCTATATAGTTTGTTATGTTAAATGATCAAAACTTCTCTAAATAAAGAACAGTATTAACCAAGCTATATTGTATTTATTTAAAACGTATGTTTCAAAGTCTACATTTAAATGAATAAAATTTATTTTGGATTGAAATATATATAACAAATTTTGTAATGTAAGGTGAATTCCTTCAATCGTTCGTTATATAATTGATTCTAATTTAGTCTTAATTTCTTTCCTTCAAGTATATAGAAAGATTAAAAGATTGTATGTACCAGAGATTTTAGAGAGCAAAAGTTTCCAAAATTGAAAGTCAGTTATTTAATATCCTACAAGAACAGCACAATTAAAAGTTATATTTTTAAGTATGCATTATCGTGAGTTCATTAATATAGTACGAAAATAAAATTTGCTCTATTCCCAGTACTTTCTAGGAACCAACTTCCTTCCCACGTTTCTTCCTCTTGACAAAGCTTGTTAATATCATAATGAAATTACAATATGTAACATAATTATATGAGCACAGGTCCCTTTATAGAGATTTTATGTATTATTTTCTCTAAAATAATGACTTGTACTTTTTTAATCCTAAATTTTACAAAATTTAAATTAATTTTTCTTTATGAAACTTATAAATATTGTTATCATTGGTTGTAATAATATCCTAATTTAATTGATCGTTGTGATACGATTCCATTAAACTGATTATAAATAAAAAATCTTTTAATGCATTATAATTAATTTTACAAAATTTGACTATTATGAAAATAGACAACACAATATTATATGTTGACAAAGTAATGAGGTGTAAATTGAAGTAAATCCAAGCCAATGCCGATAACCATTTGTCAGCACTTTATTTAATCTACCTAATACAATCCCGCAATAAAGAAGATAATTATTTACAATAACGATAATCACTCCCACCCTGCAGAAACAACCACAAAAAAATCACCTGCAGCATGAACAGTAGCAGCAGCAGCAGCAGCACCTTTCGCTACATATCTCACAGGAGGAATCAGCCGGCGAAAAGTTTCCCCGTCCGCGCATTTCCATTCGCGGCTGAAATAACTCTACCCTGTTACATTTTCAGAGCTCGCGCGCGCGCGCGCGCGGCAACGTATGATTTTCCAGCGAGCGACTTGTGCAGTGCGCACTCGATTTGTCTCCGGCCGCCGCCGCCACTGCCTAGGCCAGTTTCGTAGACGAGGGGGCGTATGTACATATACGCGCGCGCACCGCCGCAAGGTGAAAGCACTCAAAACTTAACCGTCGGCTGCTCGCGCGTAAAACTCTCGGCAAAAGATATCGCGTCGCGCGCGCGCGCGCGTTTTTTAAACTGCGCGCGCGCTCGCCGTTTGGAAGGAGAGCTTTTCCGCAGCGGCGCGGAAAGTTGCTCTCATTCGATTAGTGAGCGCCTAAATCGTTTTCATAAGCTGCCGTTTTAATTAGAGAGGTCTGCGCTCCTGTTTTTTTTAACTTTTTCGGGGTTTTGTAAGTTTTAGCGAGTTTTGATAAAGCTATAGTTTTGACTACTTTTAACGAGTTGGCTTCATAAATATTATCTTTATTGCTCATCTTGGTGTTAGAGTATTCTCTTGGAATGTGTATTGAATAAATACGTAGGCGTACTATTTGTCTTTGACTATTATAAAGTTCAGGAATTACTATATATTTTGTATAGCTATTAACCAAATTTTATTAAAACTTTCCAAGTATTTGCATTATTAGAATGATTTTATTATATTCACGCATGCATATATAAAGTACCTCTAAAATGTATAATGAAAAAAAGCTGCAGCACTTTGCAATGCTATTTCAAATTTTAATCAAAGTTTTTAAATTTGTATCCCTCGAAAAATCTGAAATATTAAATTCATAGGGTATAAACTTTTTCACGTGTGTATGGCAGGAGCCTTTCTTTATAAGCAAACGAGTCTTTGTTGCGCTCTACCTCTCAACTTCTCTCCTGACACGAACGTTCACTTGTCACTCTCAGCCGAGAAACGCTATACGAAAACGTAGCTATTTCTTGAAAATTCCTCCTAAAGACAAATTTTACTCGTCAACTCAGACTGTTACATCTCCAGTAAAACTGTTAGTCCCAAAAAAGAGACAAATCTCACGTAGCCGCAATCATCATTAATCTCCATCTTATATATTAAACGCAACTGCAGACTCTCCGTGCTTGAATTGACTAAGCGCAGTTACACGGGCGCAATGATTACGTGCTAAATCGCGGCTCACGGCCATTAATTTTCAATCAAGTGCGGATTAAGCCGCCTTAGCGGCAGCGCTGCCAGCAGACTCCTAAGGCGCCTAATTAAAAAGAACTTAATTGGTATCGGCGTTTGGCATAATCCTCTTGCTGCACGCGCCTCTCCCAGCTCTGCATATCCGTCGCTCTCCGCTAAACACACCCTCGGAGGCGCGCGCAAATTCGAGCTGCGCGAGGGCTGGAATGCCGGGGCTTTGCTTCCTTTGCTAAGCGCACAGCCCGCGCGCGACTGCGGGGGTAGACGAGCTATATATTGAAATTCCGGCGTTCTCGAGAAAGCCTCGAGTCTCCTCCGGCGTGTGCAAGCTGTTAAGCGGACGGTAATGCAGTAATACGGCTGGCCGAGCTCGTCAACGAGGGGACACTCTTTTCCCAGGGCTTCTCGAGGGCTCGCTTGACGTTTTCGCGAGTTCACTTTCGAGAGGCACCGGCTCCTTTGCGGCAGGCCTGGCTTGGATGTTTGGACTGTTTTGGCCAAGTGAATGCGGAGCTTGTTAGAGAGGACTTGATCTATTGTCGATCTCGTTTATTCCCGAAATACTAAGCTGCTTTCAAGGCTGCCCATTCTTTTTGGCTGCTATTTAGTAAGTTCAGTTCTCTTCAAATTAACTGTGAAATTCAGTTGAAGATTCAAACCAAGGTTATTTCGGTGCCAGAAGACTGCAATAAAAAATGGATTACAGAAGCCTCGTGGGAAATAAAAATTTTTTCAAAACTATTCATAAGGCGAAAAAGTTTTAATCTAACGAGAAGACGCCAGCGAGTTTTCTCTCATTTTGAATCTCGGAAGAAATAATTTAATAATTCATATGACTATGTTTACTAATTCGAGTTTTTTTATTATAAATCAACTTCTAGAAAGGTTTACGAACCATACTAAACTACTGAATTAACATTTTACATGAAAAATTCCATTAGTTCCCGTTTGTAAATTTCTAAAATTATTATACAAGTATGTTTTCGTTTTCAGATTCGATAATAAATAAAAGAAGTTGCAGAAGTTGCAAAAATCTATGTGACATCACGATTGCTCTCTATATACATACATTAGTAGAACCTTTTATAAAGAAAAGACAAATTTGCAAAGTGGAAAAAATTGATAAAGTTTACTGTAAAATTTATTAAGTTTTTGGTTATATTTGATAGAATTATATAGTAATTTTTACTATAAATTTTATCAATTTTTTCCATTTTGGGAGTTTGTCTTTTTTGTAAAAAGGGTTCTACTAGAACTAAATCGTGATATCACGCTTAGGTACCTGACAACTTTATATCTTTATACACTTGTAAATAATTATCAAATCATTAAAAGAAAAATACGTGTGTAATAATTTTCGAAAACAATTTATAAATCTAATCATCTAATGAAATTTTTTCATGCAAAATGCTAATCAAAAAAACAATTTTTTACAGTACCTAGACAATTACAGAAGCAAAGCAGGGAGTTCATAAGTCAGTCTAATGGAGACTAATGTCCAAAATAATTGTTATTGAATGATAGGATATTAAATAAAATAGGAGTAAATCTTCATAACGAAGCAAATGAAACATGAAAGCTCAGTAATGAAAATAAACGTATATACATTCCAGTTTGTTCCAAGACAGATTTCATCGAAACCAACATTATAGCTCCAGACAATTACTTAAAGAATACCAAAATATTTTCGTTATTACCATGTCTAATTACGTCAAAGAAAGTTGAATAGTCATTATGCACGATTAGCCCTAAAAAGAATCCGATTCAGCAAACTTATTAACGTGGCAGTCGGGTTTTATAAGAAAAAAATTTAATAGCCGCTCCGCAAGTCAACAAAGAAAAAAGCCCCGGCTATTCCATAGCATGAATAATTATCGTTTTCAATCTCTCTCCTCTTTAAGCCGGCATCGATTTCATTCATACGTCGAGGATGCCGCGTCGCGGAGAATAGCGAGCAGGCCGCGTATAATTAAATTTTTTGCCCGAGCCCGCTGGAAATAAATCCAAAAAGAAAAAGCCCCCACGCGCGCGCAGCTATTCGTTCCTATCTAGCCGCGGCGAGCGAGACGGAGCGAGGAAGCGGATATATATCGGACTATATAGCCGCGCGCTATTGCGCGTCTGGCCCCTCTCGCTTATACGGAATCGACATTCCGGCTATTTATATTGAATTCACGAGAGCCGCCGACTAGATAAATGGCTAAATAAAGACGGAGGAGAGAGATCGGTTAAGACGCTTTATCTAAGCCTGCGTCGGCTGATCGATCGATGGATATCGCTAAAGTCAAAGCGTCGCTTCTTACTCACGATACGGCGGCAGCCGTCGGTTAAATTTTCAGAGTCTAGAAGCGAGGAGATGCTGCTGGCTGAGCGGTTTACGAGAAACGCCGCGAGGCGCAATGAATGTCGAATCCGGAATTACTCGCCCGCGCGCGCGCGCAGCTGAAATATGCTCGGGCTCATTTCGCGAGGCTGACGCATCATATATACTCTCGAAAAGAGGGAGAGTGGACTCTGTGTAAAGTCCGAAAAGTACCTCGTTTATGATTTGCTCTCGACGTCATTTTCGGCCTCTCGGCGGGTAGGTCAAAGCGATGCTTGGATGATGCTGCGCTCGTGAGGGGCTGTTGAGTTTTTATGTTGCCGATAGCGGTTTTCATTTTAAACGCTGTGGTGGAAACTTGTCACAGCAGCCTTTATTCTTATCGACTAGTTCAATTCCTAGTTTGTTATTGTATTTGAAATTATAATTTGCCAGCCCTTTGTCATTATGATCAAAAACAGATGATATTCTTTGTAAAATTATAATAAATAGTGTTTGTTTCCATGTTTATACATATATTGTTCTATATCAGAAATAGTTAAATAGCTGTTTTCCTACTAAAGCAAACACTTTATCGAATTCTCTTAATCAAAATTTTCATAAATATAAATATCTTCACTATTATCTTTCACGACTTGAAATGCACAATCACCTTTCCGCATATTTCATACGTCGAATAGGCCATATTATATGCTTTCGTTGAAAATGCATGCGTAACATGGAAAGGATAACTAACTCTAACGAGAGTGAGGTATTTTTAACACTTGACTGCGTAGAAGAATAATATTAAATACACCATAAAAATCGTGTAGTTTTTTACCTTGTTGTAACAATATATATTTATATTACTGAAAAAAAGGTTAATTATAAATATTTCAAATAAAATATGAATTATTTTAAGAAAAAATCTATATAGCACGTTATTGCAAAGATAAAAAATAAACAACTAATCTGTTGAAACTATAGATAAAATAAATATTTACTATCATAATTTTTATCACTTCTACAATTTTAATTTTAATTTTTTATTTTAAAACTGAAAATCGTATACTATTCATTATTATTTCTTCTACTACACTTAAATCTACGATTAAAAAAGGAAATGTTATCTGATCTAGAATTGACTTGTTTTTAAGCTTGTTTTACATATTATGCTTTAGCTATGCATATTAATTGTTATTTTCTTTTACTCCAAGGTGACAGATTATAAATTCATCAAGAAAACAGGATTGTGATTAATTATTCCTTTCAACGACAACCTTATTAGTATCTCTCTATAATATTGAAAAAATATTTGAAAAATTGAGATTTAAAACTTTCTATGTCTGACACGATCACCAAGGTTAAAAACTGTACGGCTGGTAAACCAAATTAGTGGGTTTCACTTGACGACGTAATTCGTAGCTAATAGTTATGTCACAGAAACTCCTGACCGGTGTCGACCGGGTCGCATGTCCTACATACCAAACATTGCTACTTTTTTTATCATTTGAGTATTCTATGGATACGTGTACTGGATTTCCTAGCTAAAATTTTAAAGTTAGGTGTATATACGTAGCCTTAAAATTCTTTGGATTTTTGGCTTCAAGGCAATGGCTATTAATTTGCTTTACTTGAAAAAGTTTTAAAACGATTATATTGAATTTATCAATATATATAATTTAATGTGATTAATTTCATAATAGTTTCTCTTAATTATAGATAATTCAATTTAACTATTTTAATTAAACGATTTTAAATGCTCTTTTTGAGATAAAGGTGCTCAAAATGATGTTGAATTTAAAAATATAAAAGAAACTATACTGTTATATATTATTAATGTAATCAAGATTAATTTTCTAAAATTTTTATGTTAAAAGTCTCAGTTGAGTTTAATCATGTGCAGTATACTTATTATTTTTATTGATTTGATTTGTATTTTAAATGCCAATTAATTTTGACGTTAATTACATTAAGTGTTAATTACTACAAGTGTTGTTTATGTTTTAAAAAATTATTTAAATATTACCTATTAATATTGAAATAGTATGATGTGGACGTACACATTTCAACGCTTTTAGTTCAATAACATTTTTTTAGCTTGTGCTTGTCATTCTTATGATAGCTTTAAACTGCGATATCGATATCTACTGTATTTACTTTTTTTTTTTGATAAAGGTAAAAATGATGGTGGTTTAAAGTTGTGATTAGATTATGTTATAAAACTTATAAAATAAAACTATTTCGTTTTGTTGTGAATATTTACATTCACATATAATATTTTGTTATTGGAATCATTGGAGTGATTTTACGTCATTTATTGTATTAATAACTTGCATTTATCTAAGATGAAGATTGTTGATGATAATTTTGATACCAAGTATTGTAAATTCAAAGTAACCTCGTAAATGATTGACTATATAAAAACATTTACTTAGTTTTTTTTTTTTTCAGGAGATATCCTGAGGGTTTAAACCCTACTTTTATCCCCTTAAACTCTCGGCATTTATAATCGAGTTTTAACGATTGGATTTTTACCGAAAACTTCCAAATACTAATCTTAATTTTTATTATCATTACATTCCACGCACATTAAATTAGAGGTTTAGTGTATTTTTTATAAATAATAATCACATAGATCAAGAGTTAGAGAAAATTATGACTTTTGTTTTATGTATAGGTAAATATATTATGGTCTTAATGTCGTGAAAGTATGGCGTTTTATTTAAGGTTTCGTAAACTGAACCATAAAATAAACTCTATTATTTGAATTTTCGAAGAAAAATAAAAATGTTTTATCACTTTAATAAAGCTATTAAAATTAAATGTGTTTACTTTATGAAAAGTTAAAATGAATAAGTTAAAATCTAAAGTACTTTCCTGTCCCTAAACTCGTAAAACCTTTTAACTTTAAAACAAAATTTCTTGAAGGGCTTTTCTTATGTTATTTAAAAAATAATTATAAAAGTTAAACACTTTAAATTTATATCATTGTTAGAAGATCACGAAAGTCGTTTTCTTTTTATAACTGATGTAGAATAATTATACTCTTAATCTTTTCATATGCATAAATTATAGTCTTTTAAATTTTAACTTGCTCATTTCACGTTTAATTAAGAATTTAAATTTAAACAAGAACAGCTTTCTACCTTATAAATATTTCTCATATTTTGTTAGGATTTTAAAACAGTGCAGTCGTTTGAACTTATTAAAAACTGCCAGTGTTTTTATTCACGTTGTGACCGTGTTACTCTGTTGACTAACAAAAAATTACAACTTTTTGGCGGATTCGTTTCGAACAATAGAATACGCTTTTAAAAACTAAAAATAACTTGAATTATTGACTTTTTTATTACATTAAAGAAAGTAGATTTTACATAAAACACGAAATATTTAGTTTAAAAAAGTATTAAATAAAGAAATAAAAGAAGACACAAATTTTAACCAGCATTTTTGAGAATTCAAAAATATTGGTCTGTCTGAATGTTATGTTACAGTTCAAAGTTAAACAATGAAAATTCGAATTTGGTGAACTTATATTTTTTCGGTGTTTTAAAAGCTTGTTTCCTTTACCTTTATCTACTTTATTAAAACTTTATTTAAGGCAATTTTGAACGGAATTCATCACGTTTTGTAAGTAAAAGTTATTTTTCTTAAAGCAATAATAAACATGTCAATAACTCGAGTTTTTTTCAAAAACACATTTCAAAGTTTAAACCGAATGCGTGACTAAAATAAGTGGTACGTCTCCTTGTAAGATCCACGTTATAAGAGTTACAAGCTATATAGATTGTCGAGAGCTTAAAAATATTTTATTTTGATAAAGCTTTAGCGTACTTAAGTTTAAATCCTCAATTTCCATGTAAATTATATTATCACAGTTTTTCACCGATTTCTAAATAATTTTAATAACATGTAATTTAGGTAATAATATGCAGTTATAAATGAAAATTAAATTATAAGTAGTTTCTATTGTTCGTCCGCCCGATAAAATTAAAAAAATGTGATTTAATCGATTGTCACAAACACAACAGGTTTTATGAAAAACGAAATTCATAAATGAATTTCAAAAATGAAATTTGGAAAAGCCAAGCTTGGCACATCTAGAGATTATTTAGCAGAAAAGCAAAGAGCCTGATATAGCAGCAACCGTGACTTATCCACACAAAAGCCAAAATCCGCAATAAAGAGTTCAAAGGAATATAGCGGAGGGCGGCGTAGAAAAAAAAAAGTCGAAAGCGCTCTCGCTTAGCTCGGAATTTATCTTTAGCGAAATTTCCTGCATTAGGTGCATGAAATATCCCCGGCGCTTGGCATAGCCCTCATGGACTCTAGACACGTGGGTATTCCGGTGCTTTATAGTGGCGCGGGCGCAGGAGAAGCCGGGAGCGAGGTCTGTGAGTCGAAAAAGCGCGCGCTCAAAAAGAGGATACACGAATGCGCATATAAGGGGGAAAGGAGCTCGAGGTCGGAACTCGTCCCGGATCCCCGAATCCTTAGGTGCGCGCGAGCGAGTATCATCACGACCTCGAGATATATACGAGCTTTCGCGAGTAGCCGGGAAGAGAGAGATCCGGTCGACCTCTCCTCTTTTCCCTTATCCATTGTGCTCTCGCCTAGTTGCCCCGTTATCGTTATACGGCTTTTTCGCGTATACACACGTGCGAGCGTCTAAGTACAAGCGAGCTGAGTGCGCGAGTCAACGGGGACGCTCTAATTGTCCATCGATTAGTCAGCTAACTGTCTGGCGCGCTGCACCGTGCGCGCGCGCGCGCTGAGGAAATGATGCCAGGCTTATTTGCCTTGTGTCCAGGTGCGAAAGGATATACGCGAGCGAAAGACAGCTCCTTGTGCAGTGCTTCGTTCAGTGATGCAATCTGGATCAGATCGGTATAATCTTGTCTCGCTTTGTCGTAGGCTGACTCCTTGCGAAATAATGAAACTCGCTTATTGGCCATTCTTAGTTTTTCGTCTTTAAGTGCGCTACTCCCGGCAAAGAGGAGCGATTACCATGAGCCTCGACCGAGCGGAATAACGATTTTAGAATTACTGGAAAAGTTACATCAGCTGTTTAATGGTGACACGCTTCTCTCTCTCTTCTCTCTCTCTCTCTCTCTCTCTCATTCTTCCTTTCCTTTGTTCGGGCAGAGGCGATCTCCCATACCGCGGCGGCTACTGTTTCAAAGGATACGCTTCAAAGCCGATCTCTTCAATTTGAATCTTCAAGTACTCTGATTTTCATTATTAACGATCTTTTTCTCGGCGAGTAGAATAAAACTTATCGGTCGGCTTATAGAAAAACTAGTTAAAAATGTAGCTGATTAATAAGTTCAAGAAATAAGTTGGACAATGGTAATATTAAACGAGATTTCAATAAAATAATTAATAATATTGAAACTGAAATGGATTTTCCATATTTAGCAGGATGTACATCTTTTATTCCTTATTCAACATTAAATACAATCGCGAGGGGGATCGCAGGCCATAACAAAGCTCGGCGGCTTTTTGTCGAAAAATCAAGCTTGTCGCAATCGAAAACCAGTATTCTAAAATTGGATTGTCGCGAAGCGCGCGCGCGCGCGCGCTGGGGCTTTTATCGCGATAATGCACCGATACACTTCGCCGCGCGCGCCAGCTTGGAACTATTAACTTTCTAGAGACAAAGCCGGTCAAACTTCTTGAAAGCTACCGTACATACGCTGCGTCGACGGCAATTATTCCAGTCGGTTTACAAGCCCCGCCGTAAATGCGTTGACCTAGCGCTCGCGCAAATGCGACAAAAGTCTCCTTTAAAGACTGGTTCCGCAGAGCCAAGATGCTTCAGGATATTCTTGACTGCGCCGCCGTTCTTTTGCTGGATTCTAGTTGATTGTTTTAATCTCACGAGTGCAGCGGGTTGTTTCCTTTTTTTTATGGGGGGATTTCCCAAGGTTGGTACTTGTAAGGATGCAAATTGAACTTTAATTTCAGGTAGGGGCTAGTAAGATCGAATTTCTTGAAATGATTCTTTACTCTTTGTATAGCTATTTTTATTCATATTGAATCTGATTTTTCTACTTGCTTAATACAGGCTTATTATTAAATGCTTTTTATACAAGATCTTTAATTTAAATCATAGCCGTGTAAAAACTTCATTATACTTACTTTTCGAAATTATAGCTTCTTAAAGGCCTTATAAATATAATTGCTATATTATACTTTAAAAGTGTATGATGTTTGTTTACGATTCTTTTATAACTTAATAAATAAATAACGACAGGTATGTAGTTTAAATTAATTCAAATTACCCTTAATTGCTTTATGTCTTACTTTATTATAATAAGTTATTCTAGACTTACTTTTTTCTTCTCTATATAATAACTTTCTTCTTATATTTAGTATCGATCAATTAATGCTTTTTACACACAAGGAAGAAAAATGCTTCGCGTGCAAGACGTACGAGCAACAAAAAGATTAATAATTCTTGTTTAGTACCTAGCATATCTTATTATAACTTTTTATCTAATATATTTTTAAACATGACATTCTCATAAGGAAAATAATTTATAAAACAATTTAAAATAACCTGCTTGAATGTTTATTTATTTGGAGTCTGTCGCATAAAATTATTTGACTTTTTTCCATAAAAATCATCGCAATTTTAAATTTGACATAATTATTAATTTTTGCGGATAGCTGAACTCTAATTACAGTAGTAAATTAGTTTTCTAATTTAACTAAATAACAACTGTTAAAAACACTAAGATTTCGAAAAACAGGCAACATCTAAATTCTCAAAAATTAGTAATCAATGAGAACTCCGACGAGCCTCGCTCGGACGACGAGAACAGCCGTGATTGACAACGTTTTCCCAAGCAACGAAATTACGCTTAAGCATCATGCCGATGAATTATCCTTTTTGTGCAACACCGGCTCCTCGAGTCGAGAGAGAAAACGCTTGAATAAGCCAGGCCTCCGCGCTCCGGAAGAAAAAACAAAGTCGAGCGTTTTCGAAAAGAACCTGTAGACTCACGATTATGCCGAGCGGCAGTCGATTTTTCTGCCCCCGCGGCCGAAAACCTGCAATTCTCGCGGGATCGGATGGGCCGCTCTTGTCATTATCCTCGGCGCTTTGCGCAACGCAGCCCGTCGTCGTCGCGCCAGCGCTTATGCAATTTCACGGCTCGCTCTCGCGCGGGCCCTACTCGCGCGCTCAGCTACCGAGCGCTTCAACTTGCTGCACGTCGCTGGATTATGGCTGCAGGACGACCGAACGACTGCCGGGCTCATCATCTTTTAATGACGCGGGACTGCCTTCTTTTTCCTGCGAGTAGTTTTTCTTTCTCTTTGGCAGCGCTGCTCGATTGCAGTCTGGATTTTCGGATGGATTTCTCCTGAGCATATGTGTGCGTGCAAAGAGGAAGTTAGTCAAGTGCGGAGAGTTCGCGGGTGTTATGGTTTCGCGCTCGAGGCCTTTGTGATTGGAATTACGTCAGGGACGATAACCGGGCGATAAGTCAAAACTTTCTAATTTCTAAATTGTAGGCAAAAATGTTAAACAATGCGCGCGCGATACTACACATAGCCTTTAAGGGTACACGTGAAAGCGACACTTTGACAGCTGAGCTTTATTGCCAAGACGATGAATGAATATGGGAAGCTGCGCCAAACGCTATTAGCTATTTTTATGCTAATTGTTTTGAAAAAAATTTTCTTAAATTACAAAGAGTGTTATTTCATAACTAAAAGAAAAGATAAACTTTTTTATCCGACTACATTTTTGTATTCGCAGTTGAATAAACATGTTACTTGCTAATATATTAGATCTCTCATTAGACATTCGACTTTCAGTTAGAAAAGCAAACGCAAACGATACACCATCAGCAAATCTCACAGAGCAATCAAAATCATTTATTAATCCAATTGAAAAAAAAATCCAACGCAATCAAGGCGCAATAATGAACCGAAAGCCCCCACAAACAGTGCTCAGACAAAAGAATTATCCGGCGCGTAGCCGATTAATCGTCGGAATTGAAGCAATTAGAGCTCATAGACGTTCGAGCCTCGAGAGTCGCGCCTTTCAATACGCTTTCACTTCTCTCTCTCTCTCCGTCTCTGCCTGCGCGCACGCTAAAATCCTCCGCTCGCGCGACACTTGCCCGCACGCGCGCGCGCGCGCGCGAAATCAGCACAGCCGTCTCCGAGTCGTAGAAATTGATTTAACGCGCAACAGCTTTGCGATCTCGCCGGATGAATCGTCCCATTATCGGCGCGTCGATCAGCCGAGGCGTGCATTTTTCGCGCGCTATTTTTTAATCGCTCGCTCGCTCGCGACACTGTTTTTCTTTTAGCGCGACGCTTTTTTTTTATTGATGCGCGGATTTTACAAATGGCTGGAATGACGGATAAGGAGAAATAGGCAGCGATTTTATGCCCTGACGCGGCGTTCTGGGAAGAATCTTCCTCTGGCCTAGATTCGTCGATGAAGACGTTTCTTGGCAGAAGTGGATTTTTTTACGTAAGACACACGCGTTTATTCGCGAAAATTTCAAGCTATTAGTGTGATTTGTAGAAATTACGTAAACGAAGATAATAGATATAATTATTTTCGAGGATTCAATTTATTGAGCACTTTGTGGGACGCGCGGTGTTAAATAATAGTCGGGAGACACTCCGTTTTTTTTCCCTGTAAAACGCAGGAATAGATAATCGCTTTTTTGATTAATGACTTTTCAAAGTTCGAGCGCAGCATCGTTAACAGCCCATTTTAATGTAAACGCCTTATATAAGAGCACTATTAAACGCAGAGTTATACTTTTAACTCTTCTACTTAGCGCTGGTTAATGAACCTTTCTTGCTCGCTCGTATGAGTAAAAAGACGAGTTGTTTAACGGCTGCTTAATCTGCGTCTGAAAATAGAAGTAACAATTAGTAAAAACGCCCATCGGAATGCTGCTTAAACCATACCTTTCGTTCCGAGTCTGAGAAAAAAGGCCAGCATATGTATATACGCAATGCGTAATAGTGTGAAATTACGCTAATAAGGTTAATCATGTGGTTGGTTGGCGCTGCACGCTATCAGGTGCGCTTCGGCTCCTTGAACCGGCTGGTGGCGTCCAAGCGCTTCTTATATAGGTAAAATGAAAAAACAAGTGGACAGTCGTAAGGAGAAAGAGGATGTTCGAGACATCGAAATTATATCGATGAGTGCGGTTTATTAATAGAAATGCAGAGAGGATAATCTAGTCGAATATGGCTTATTATACAGTCCTCGATCCTTCAGACTTGGCGCATATATACCTATAGTATAGCTGTAAAGTGCAAGCTGTATATGCAGCGAGTGCTCTTGCTTTCGAAAGAATCACCTCGGCGTTCTTGTGTGGCGTCTGGTGAAAACCGTTATTGCGGTTAGTGTAATTATAACATCATAAATCTCTAATGGCGTGGAACCGATTGCTCTCTGCGAGCGGCCGTCTCTTTCGTATACAAGTGTGTGAGTGTGTGTGAATCGGTGCCCCGCTGCAGCCATAACTATTTTTCTCCCCTTTGGATTCATTAATTCGGAGAAGATTTTCTGTGCATCGCGCCAAATCGCAGTCTAGATTTATTGGGCTTCGTTGTCTATATTGGCTTGCAGAGAAAAATTACTTTATTTATGGCCTGAAATATTGCACTTTCGTTTTCAAATTTCAAATTTCATTCAATTTCTCGCTCTATCTATATCTTTATTTTATAAATTTTTATGTCCTCGACGTTAATCTAAAGTCAAAAGGGGTTTTATCTATATTGCAGGGAATATAAATATTTTGTAAGAAAATGGGGTTAATGACAAGCGAAGTTATAAATTTTCAGAATTAACTGTTAAGGCATTTTATTATTTGATTATTTTATTACAAAGTTTTTACTTCCGGCTCATGAAACACATGTTCAAATTTCGAAATATATTTTTAAACAATATAATATGAAAAAAATTATGAGATTTACACCCCAGAAATTCATAGGAAATCGTAACACATACCTAATTCCTTCGGTAATATTTACTAAAGAAAGTGTGTCATTCAGGATGTGGGGGTGGCACCAAATCTGTCGTAAATCTTACATCGCCGGAAAAAAAACTGGAAGGTGATGAAGCAATTCTGGTCCCGGATTCAAATTCAGCACATCAAAATACATAAGTATATACGTAGCTCTATTCTTTGGAACAGAACATATATTTTGAGCGCTTCTGTTATTAATGAAACAATATTAATGAACAAAAGAATTGATATAATAAATAGAATACAATATAATATAATATCTATATAAATATAATGATTTTATATAAATAATTAGAGATTTTTAATAAAAATTAATTGATCAAAACTATAAAAACGTACATATTTTTCTCAATAAAACACACAAATATCAAAAATAATTATTTTCTCATTTTTATAATTCTTAAAAATATATTTTTGATCTAATAAGCATTTAGATCAAACTTTTAGATCTAAATTTTAGCGTGCATACGATGCATGCATTCAAAAGATATCGTGAAAACAAAATTTTTTTACTCATCTTTGTATAAGCAAAAGGGACACTTCAAGTGACGAAGATATATTTTGCAAACAAAAATTCTATATATCAAAAATAGATATCATCCAGTGCATGAGCTAGCTCAAATATGAAACGAGCATACTCTACAGTCAATGAAAATGAGAAAATTATTTATATAAGAGCTTCATTACCTATATACCACTAAGAGTTCATTTAAAACTACTACAGCGTTAAATTTACGAGACAAACGAGGTTAGCACAATAAACGTCGACTTTGTAACGTTGTATCTCGATATTCCATCAAAAAAGCATGGACGACAGGTTATGTGAACAAAAGAGCAGAGTGCGAGAGCGCAGCTAAATGACCGCGGTATGTGTGTACAAACATATATATATGCGCGCGCGTATATAGACGGTGCGATAACCAACGTGTATATTGTATTTACTCATTTCAATAATGTCTCGTTTTCGAATGCTCTTCTCTGCTTTTGCATGCAGGAATGTACTCACGCGATGGAGAGTCGATGTTTGCCAAATGAAATCGATACCATTTTTCGCCTGATATTACGTACACATGATGTAGAGGTACTCGATGTGTATTTGAAACTGCAGCTTGCGTTCGATTTGATATACAAGCGCGTATATCGAAGGCGTGTAGCAAAAAATGTGGCTTTCTGTAAACAAGTTTATTAATATAATAGTAAGTTCATCGTCCACCACATCGTTTATCTTGAATTTTTAATTAACTTTGAACCAGTGAAAACCTTATTATTATTGTTGATTACTGAAATATCTTATAATTTAACGTTGCGTCTACGTAAAGTATATATAACTCATATACACTATTTCATTAATAGAGAGAATATAATTTAATTGGTACTGCTGTACTGAATGTTTTCCTTGTGCGCTGACGTTTATCAGTCTTAATATTAATTAGTATAGTAAAGTGTACTTTCTTTATTATAACAATTGATCTAATGACAGCACTAATAAGTCTAACAGAATTTTACGTCATACACTCAAATTATTTGAATTTTTTTCTTTTTTCACCTCATGCACATTCAAATTAAGGCTATATTTAGAATAAAAATATTCTTTATTTATTCTTTAAAATAAATGAATTCCAATTCTATTTCTGATTGTGGAATTTTT
>JAPYZB010001346.1:0-14811 GCA_030522745.1 Eupelmus kiefferi | reverse complement strand
CTCATGTGAAATCGAGCTTCGCGTACGGAGTATCAAAATTAGTAAATTTCGATACAAGTGCGAGAAAGTGATTGCAGCCTCGTGTCGACGCCTGAGCGAAGCGAGGGTGAAAAGGCCACACGAGGTTGAAATCACTTCCTCGCTCATGTATCGAACCGTACTTTTTGATACGACGTGCACAAAGCGAGATTTAGCATACGCTTTGTTGCTCGAGCGTGCGCAAAATCGAGCTTTGCGCACGGAGTATCGAAAAGAAATTCTTCTTAAACCACTGTACACGTTGTACCCAATAAAAGGAAAATAAATCAAGCAATTAAGTATTAAACCGCTTGTCTATTTTTTCACCGCTACTCTGGATTTATCCGATATCCACCTCCGACTTCCGAAATCCTCCTCGAGGAAAGGATCACGGTTGCAGCAGAGGGGCATCTGGAAACACCCAGAGACATCGTTTTCTTGCTTGAACGACATCAAGCAAGTGGCGACCGTAAGGATTGGCACAAAGGCCCTGCCAGACAACGATCGAACATCGCACTTATCATAGAAAGAGCAAAATTACACCACGTTGTCTGCTCGCATGGCGACCGTGACAGGACGACGCTAAAAGTCTGGCGTCGTGCCCTCAATAAATAGGACTTGAAGTGAAGCAACTATATTCGTTTGCAATGTGCTCTTCCGACGAAGACGTAAATTATGAAGCTGACGAAAGTGATTTTTTCAGCGAAGACAAATCCTAAATTTATAATGTTTACAGCAGAAGAGATTCCGAAGAAAATTTCAGAAAAAAATTGCATGATTGTTATTATTAAAGTGATAATTATAGTGATTCTAAGTTTGACTATAAACAGTTTGACTGTGGAAACTTTTATTGTGATTTCGAACATAACATGAGTAATACAAGAAAACAAGGTACTCATGAGAAATATCCCAAGATCAGCCAAAATAATAAAAGAGATTTGAGGTCGATGGACGATTTGTTAAAAAGTGCACAAGGGTTACTTGCATGCCAGCAGAAAGTTTACCGAAGATTAGGCGTGCAATGTCAAGCAATTGAAGATAAAGTAAGCAATTTTATTGACCAAATAGAGAGTGAATATATAGACAATGTAGATTAGTGATTTAAACTCGAACTCACTAAAGAAGAGATATTTGCTTAAGAATCAAATTACCGTAAATAACCAATTGGTCGCCAAAAACGCATCCAACGTTACAACTTCAATTACTATAATTACAATTACAATCCACAAAGAACAAGAAAATTTTATTTCGGCCATAGATTGTATCAGCAATGATTTCTTGGTGGGAGAAAATAAAAATTTTATTGCAAGCTACAGAGAACAAGAGAATTCCGAAAATACTTAATTACTTGGCGGGAGAAGCAGTTAGGAACTTGAGAATATCTTCATATCCATTTTCACCGTAACTTATACTACACGGAGGTTCGAAAGAAGACGTACGGTACTTATAAAGTGAGATGGAAAGAACGCATAATTGTTCATCATTTTATCTAGAATACGACTCGTTTACCACTAAAGTTTAAATTAAAAAAAAATCAAGATAGAGACTTTAAGTGTGTTCGACAAAAGGGGGTTTGGTAAATTAACAAGTGATTTTCATTATATGGATTAATAGAGATTGTTTAATTTGTAAATAACAAAATATCGTTCAATAAGGTTTTATTAGCTCTCTCTCTATGCTATCGGCAACGGGCAATAAAGAAAATTTTATTGCCACTTGCTTAAAGATAAACAAGATTGATCAAAACTAAATCTAAGTTTTCTAAAATTGTCTATTTTTGAAATAATAAACATGGGGAATCGATTTCAAAAATGACGTTTTTGAAATAATAAACATGCCGTAACAAAATAATAATCTTATCCTTACGATTTCAAAAATGATTTTTGAAATAATATACATGGGGAAACGATTTCAAAAATGGTGTTTTGACCCCCCTGTAACTTATTATGTGCGTGGTTGCCGTGTCTAAAAATGGTCACTTTAACCTCGCATTTTATGTCCAGCAAAACGTAAATATCAATACCTGCGTGACATAAAGCACTGTATGTACCATGGACAAGTGAACCTTTATGCCCTCGTGTGGTTGCTCGTCTTCGGCTCGTGCTAGCTCGCCTACGACTCGTATTGCAAACTCCACACTCGGGCAATAAAGGTCCACTTATCGCCCTTGGCACATAATGTACTATTGTAAACAAATGTTAATTGACAAATATTTTATGTTTTGTTAAACGCAACGAACGTAAAAATAAAATTTTACATTCTATTAATTTTTGCTTCTAGCGTATTAATAGAAATCGGAATTAAAGTTACTAGTAGAATTATTCTGAATGATATTGAGTAAAATTCTGTTAAAATATATAAAATACAATTTAATCATTAAACATATATAAAAAAAAGTATTTTTAAATTTAAAATAATCTAATAATTTAAATGAACATTTCAATTTTATTTACGTTACAAAAATACCAATTCATTAATTAAATATTAAAAACTCTTTATCAGTAAACGAAATAAAATTAAAATAAAACTACCTAAACTACGCGAGCGCCACTACCAAAGCAACAACCAACCATTTCGCTCAAATCTGAAACATCACCATCCGTCAGATTTCCCTAATTACAAGTTTAAAAATCACCCAGCATTGCACTTGCGCTCTATACTGCTCGGCAGAATTCGATTTTCCCAGCATGCGCAGTGCGCCAGAGCTACTATGCACGCATCCTCCCCAAGTCTGCTGTTGCAGTCTGGCTCTGCTCTCCATGAGACCAAGTGATCCTTAACCCATCGAAAAACAAAAAAAAAGATAAAGTCGCTGGACCAGCTCGTCTATCGAGCAGACCAAGTCGTGATTGATAGGGAAAATTAAAGACGTCGAGCAAGTAAGTTTGGATGAAATACTTTGATTATTCATTAATGCAATGCTTGGCTTGTATACTTTTTTAAAATTCAGCTGTAATGTTTTTTTTTTAGGAGAAAAATAATAAGCGAATGAGCATCCTTAGGAGCATACGTATAATCAGAAACATTACAAACGAAGACATTAATTAGCGCATATACATCCATTACTGCATAACTCTTTATTTGTAATTGCGACTGCGATTTTATATATAGATTAATTATATCCATCTACTAGAATTTTTTTCGTTATCCTTTCGATTACTTGTATATCGTCCACGACACCGTGTGCGACGTAAGAAGCAATAAACCTGTTTTGAAATCTGATATATTTTCCATATATTATGTATATTCACTTTTTTTAAAACTAGCTTTTACTCTGCCACTTTTACTTGTACTGGTATGATATACGACAGACCGACAGTTGAGATATCAGATGTATTCTCTCATTCATAATTCGTCGCTCGCTGTAGACTTTTGGCACTCATTTTTCCGATATGCACAGAGAACGTACTTTTTACAACTACTTTAGACTGCAATTTTTACAGATATTATTCATCTCTAGAGTTATTTGGTTGTTAGATTTTTTACCACAAGCGTGTATAAAAATAACGATGAAAATGTCGAGTGTAATTAAGCGATCAATGACTGCAATGAGACTGGGCAATCTTGACCTGCACAGTCAACGACATTTTTGTACACGGACCGCTGCAACTAGTTGATAGTCTTTTTTTTCATTCCTTTCATTTCTTCAATCTACTTTTGTAATTGCATACTATTCGAACGTTTTTCGTTTTGTAATGAAGTTTACTAAAAAAAAAAAAATGAAGAAGGTAAGATTTTTATTCTATTGTAGAACATACTTTTTTATTTTCATAATACTGGATAGTAAGAGTAGCAATATACCTTTTAACTGTTGAATTTCTGTTATTACAGGTCGATGATTTTTAAATGGTTGATATAGAGCGTAATCAGCCGTTGATAGTTACAGTGTCAAATAAAAAGAAAGTAAAAAGAAAATCGATCCTGCTGCGATTTACTTTCTTCGCGTGTATGAACTTATGCATGATACTGGCCTTTTTTACATCAAACGTGGGCGGATCTAAGGGTTCGTCTTCAAAATTTTATTTTTTCTAAGAATTTTTTTCGTATATTATACAAGTTTTAGAAACAGCACACTACACTGAATTTTTCATTTAACACAGTAAAGAAAAAACACAAACACAATAATAAAATATTACTTTTTTTCTAAACAGAGGCTACTCTTTTTTTTATCAATGAAAAATTTCATTTTTCTAAGAGTGAGTTCTTATAACTAGTATCAGGTAGGCATCTACTTTTCTAATCTATTCAAAATGTTTACCGCTTTAAAAAATAACTTGTAAAATTAAAAAAAAATGACAAAAGACTAGAATTAAAAAAATTCAGCGTAATGAAACTGTGCGCGTAAGACCTAATTAAAACCTTTAAACTATACCGCAACTTTGCGCAGGAATCGTTGATGGGCACTTCGTGATCTGGTACCTGGCGGTGCCGCTGATGTACCTTGAAGCAGGGCTATGCTGCAATCATCGTGCTCTTTTCTCGGTTCTGCGAGACGGCTATCTTCTTGCCTTTCTTATGACCTACATATACGTACTCGTGCCGCTCCTGGCAAGGATGGGAAGCTACATCCTTGGCAACGCCGGCGTCAACGCTCGTTTACTACGAGGAATCGAAGTATAATTCTTAACAATTGCTTGCTTCTATAGTTCCATGATTTTTAAAGACCTTATGTTTGAAAATTATAATTAGAATTAGTTTTTCTTTTGATTGAAGCAAATTTTAGATGATTTTTGTAATATTTTTTTAGGTATTACACTGCCTACCTCCGCCGTTTAGTACAAGTTTAGCTCTAAGCAGAATGGCGCACGCTGATATTCCAACGAGCGTCGTTACGACTTTGATCTGCCACTTTGGAGGCCTTCTTCTCTCGCCAATTTTGTTATACATAATGGTAATAACTTGAAAACAAAATTTAATTGATATTACTTTAGTCATACAAATAATAATACGATTGAAAATAATAATTCTATTATATAAAGTGAGTAAAAATGTTAAATAAAGAACAACAGCAGATAAATATTTAACACAATATTTATTCAAAATAAATTCTCATCTCCACTGTCTATGTATATATATGTATATATTTATATTACGTATCACGATTGTATATGTATGTGTACAGTTGGGTGCGTCGGTGCCGCCGCTGACGGAGATTAATTTGCGCGAGATCACTTATAGCACGCTGATGCCGTTGGCTATCGGCGTGTCCCTCAGGTCGGTATGCCTCAAAGAGCAGCTGGCCAACAACCTCGAGGATCGCACCAGGTGGATATCGCAGTTGCTGTTACTTCTTACTGCATACAATCTCTTCTGCGACGCCTTCACCATCGACGCGGCATCCCTCTACGCAATCGACATCCTTCTTTGCGTCCTAATTGGTGAGCGCTGTCTTTATTATGGCTTCGGCACTCTTTCACTCTTGGAAATATTCTAAGGATGCTTTAAGCAATCTTATCTTATTTACAATTAGAAATAAATATAGTACGATATCAGCTTTTATTCCTATTTATAATTCAAGTCTCTTGTAAGTTTTTTAATTCTAAGTTTATTGTTATTGTTATTATTATCAACTATAGTAGTTTACAACGATTGCTATAATTTTTATGCAGTAAAGAAGAAAAACTTAAAAAAAATCACAAGTGCTATTTAAATGATAACATTGTTGGCATCTATTACTATATAAGTTAACAATTTTATCTTCAATCGATTTTATAGTTATTATATATAAAATATTTGAAAAAATATAAAAATTAATTTAAATTTATTCACAATTGCTTTTGAAAATCAATGAAATTTTTTTTAAAATAAATTGAAATTTGCTTTGTCAGAAATCATACTATATTTTTCTCTTTTATTCGCCAACAGCCTGCCTCAGCCAGATAATCATGACGTGCATCTGCTGGACGCTGTGCAGTACTTGGTTGAGCCAAGACGTGTTACTCGCGTCTATCTTCACGTGCACCTACAAGTCCATCGGCTTTGGCGGATGGCTGACTCGAATGGCCTTTCGAAATACGGTCCATGCCACGGCAGTGAACTTACCACTGGGAATATTGACGGTAGCCCAGCTACTGCTCGGCAGTTTATTAGCGAGCTGGCTCGCTCCATAAATTTTTTTTCTTCATGGCAAATATTGCGATTTCAAGATAAACGACTTTCATTTTGTACTAAAGTTTGTGATAGTAAAGCTAGTGAGAAATGTTTAAAGTAAATCTAAAAGTTTGTATAATAAAATAAAAGTAACTTTTGTAGCTCAAAAGGGTTATGCAGAATAAACAAGTACAAAAAAGTCTGGATTTCCCATACAAAACATAGCGATTTTATTCTACAAATAATGGGATAAATTTTAATTATTCGTCTGTTCGCTTTTCTTTTTTATCAGTTATTTTTTTTTTTACCTCATCTTTTTTCTTTTTCTTTTTCTTTTTTTTCTGAAAACTCTTATAGTTGGTGTCTTTCGTGACGCGCGCTTTATACGACAAAAGTTTTCATCGATACCACAATAAGTGCTATCATTATACATAATTATAACAAATATTTTTTTTAACACTCAATTTACACCGAAGTGTTTTCACACAAACCATTCCTCACACCGCTCTCACCCCTTTCTCTCTGTTATTTATGCGAATCGAGCTTATTAAAAACATCGATTAGCAGTGCGGTAGTAAATTATTTAGTGCCGTACGCACGCAAATTTGATCGAAAGATATTCTTACAATTTATGCAATAAAAAACGTTCGTCAAAAAGTCACAGAGTTTGCTATCGCCGCCAACTGCGTGGTTCGCCGTCTTCCTCCTCTTCTTCTTCGCCTTCGTCTAGAAGTAATGCTTCCACATCAGCTACATTCTGCAAAAAACGAATATTATTTTATTATATAATTATCCTATATCAAATAAATAAAAATTACATAAATACGTATTATGTACTTGCAGTTTTTAGTATATTATTCTGTTTCTATTATTGTTTAAAAACAACACTAAATATCAAAAATATAAAGTTACCTCTAAATCTATTTCTTCATCCGTCATAGTCTGTATTTGCTCAGATCGTTGAGGGGCGGAGGAGCCCGCTACGTTTGTACCAGGGGTGCTCGTGCTACTCACTCCACCACGATGTAAGTGATGACCTGCCACCCATGTTATGGATAATACACGGTCCTGGAAGTTACGACCCTTCGACATGGCAAGTTCAGCTTCTTTTCTTGATTTGTAATGAAGGACAATTGAAGGGGTGGCGTCATCCACAATTTGATTCACGATTTCGCCGAATTGCTTTAAACAGTATAAATATTATTTGCCTTGTGCTAATGCGTATTTAAATAATTCTAGACCACTAGAATGTTTTAAAAATAATTAATACTGCTGTTAATATTTTAAAATAAATAATATTAAAAATACATTTTTTGTGAACTTTTAATTTATGAAATTACTAAAAAGTAAACGTAAATTTTAAAAACAAATTAATTAAATTTCATATCAAATCCAACAACTACGAGTAATTAATATAATATGTATATTATAAGCAAATGGTTTATAAGCAAATAGGTCAAAAAATTTGTTTGAATAATATTACTTAGTGAAATAAACTTAAAAATGAAGATTTAGTTTAGTTTTGATCATAAAAAAAAATTGACTATTGCTAAGCTCAAAGATAACTAGATTCTATGCTGTAAAAAATAAATCTTAGAAATTTATTAATATTTATAAAAGTAGTCAAATATTAATACAAATTTATTTAAAAAGTAGAGGCATTACCTGAAAGTGAGCTAACACTTCTGCTTTTTCCTCAGTTTCATAACCAGAGACTAGAAGATTCGTTGGTCTGTGGTCAACAGAGACGTGAGCATGGGGAGCAAAGGCTGTTGCACCTCGACCTCTGCCTCGGTAGTTATGAGCAGCACCTCGCGGTGGCCTGGTTATCCGAGATCCTCTGCCAGAAGTTGCACTGGTTAGGCCCATAGTAGCAGCTTGAGCTCTCAACTCAAGGAGTCTATTCATAATTATTTGAAAGAAATTAACACAAAAGTTTTGAACTTTTATCTTTTTATTTTAGTCAAATTTATGTTATTATCTACAAGTTTTATAATTTTTATAAAGTTTGTAGTTAAAAGTCAAAATAGTTATAAACTGCTTGATGGAATTACGTATTACCGAACTTTAAACGGAGTTTAAATTACAAGTGAGGCATAAAAATCTAATTATATAAGATTAATAAATACTTCAATTAAAAAAAAAAATTACTAGTAAGGATTTTATAATTTTCATAAAAAATTATAGATAAATAAATTTTACTTTCTATAAAAAAACATTCTAGCTAAAAAAAAAAATAAATAAAAAATAAATAAATAAATAAAAGTAAGATTACTTTAAAAATAAAACAAAGAAATACGTCACTTACTTTTTCTGCAGTTCTGCAGAATCTTGGCCCTCTTGTTGCGCCGTCATAAGATCAAGCTCGGCGTCAAGAATTTCTTTCTGAGCTTGTTCTCGCGTCTTCGGCAATGGTTTACTAGCCGTACCAGTGGTTTGTCCGTTGTTTCCTACGTTGAGATCCTTACGCAAGCTATCTATCGATTGTTGAACCGTCTTGATAGTCAGCAATATAGCATCTTTTTGATCCGGATTCTTTTCAGCACGCTCAATTAGCGATTTCATTTCCATAAGCTGCTTGTCCAATAACTCTTGCTTACGCTTTCGTAAGTCAGCGGTTAGTTTGAGGGCTTCTTTTCGTTTTTCCTCTTGCTTCTTCTTCAACGTCTCCTTAGCGGCTAGCATCTCCTGCGTCTTTTTAATAGCGAGAACTTTGTCCTCGCGCGTTCCTGGTGCAGATGCTTTCGCAGCTGCAGGCGTCAACGCTTGATTTGACTGTTGCTGCTGCTGTTGTACTTGTTGTTGCTGCTGCTGCTGATTTTGGTCTTCAGTCGTACGACGAGTCGGTACGTACTCATTCTCGTCAACTTTACCTGAACCGGGCACTGCGGCGCCTAATCTATCTTTTACAGAAGGTCGTTGACCTATAGTAAAAAAATAATGATAAAAGTTAGATTTTTTCTTTTCTAAATTTGTTTATGTAATGAACTTATGTTATTTATAAAATGATGAATTAACTATTTGCGTAACAGTATAACACGTACATTAAGAATGTACTTATAATATAATTAATATTTGCAAATGTATATTTATATCTTTGTACATAATTTAAATTAATGTTTATTTTGCAATCTTTGTAAAAAGTAAAAAAAAACTTTATTATAAACGTTTAAAATTTTCTTTGTTGTTTCATTCAATCACTTATGCTTAATTACAATTACATCTTTATTACAAGATACATCTAAATCTTGCTTTGAAAAACATTGAGCAAAAAAAGCAATATGCAATAAAATTTTTAACTTTATATAATCTTTCCTACTTACTAGAATCTACATTACTTTTGTCATTTTTATGTTATTTATGTACAATTACGAAACTCCTTCCTAAAGTATACATACATTTCGCATACAAAATTTATCCAAATTAGAACCAAAGTAAAGTAAAGTAATGTCAACTACTTAAAGGAAAAAAATAAAGAAATCCATTTTTCCTTACCCTGCTTGCCAGGTGGCACATTTTCGATGGCGCCTGCTGCCGCATTATTATTGACATTGTTGTGCCAAAAGACCTTAATAAACCTATTGTTGAGCACGGCCTCTGTGCTCCTGTAAGCGCTCTTGGCCTCGCTGGGCATTTGAAAGGTGACGAGGGCGGCCTCCGGATCGCCGCCGAAATTGACCTGTATATTTACAATTTTGCCGAACTTGCTGAAGTGATTGTTCAGCTGGGTAATGTTGTTCAGGCTGCGCGGCACCTTCTTCAGCTCGAGCGAGCAGTTGGCCGGGTTGTGAATGGCGCGCTGCTTTGGCCCGAGCCTATTAAAATCAAAGGCCTGCTTGCGCTTGAGCGGATTGTTGTTGGGCTGGTGGGACTGCTGCTGTTGCTGGGGTTGCTGCTGGGACGAGTGATGATGGTGAGGTGGCGGCTGCTGCTGTTGTTGCTGCTGCTGCGGTGGCATTGGATGGTCCGTCGAGTTGGCGTGCGGAGCGACGGGCACGCTTATCAGCTCGCGCTGGCCACGGCCGTACATCACTGGGCCCGGGGGCGGAGGATGCCTGCCCCAGGGTACTTGGGGCTCCATGCTGGGCGCGTCGGGGTTGTATTCCGTCAGCACGTCTGGAATTGATTTTTCGATTAGTATTTTCCGAAGTTGCTTTTGGAGCGGTAAATGGAATTATTTTTAGAAGAGAGATTTTTTTTATCTGCATATGTTTTTGTTAATTTAATATTTTCTAATACTGTTGATCATTCATAATTCTCTAATGCTTTTTCTCGCCATATGCAAATGAATTTTTTATTTAATTATAAACTTTTTTTTTTATAAATGTGTAATACATCAATAAGTAAACACTGTGATTAAAATCTACACGTATATTTCTAGGATAAAAAAATATAAAACAGCATGATAAAAAAAATTAAGCCTTGAATCATTAATATTATGTCTGTTCGATAAATTACCCTAAACAAACTATAGTCTATCTAATCTGATCGATTCTGATCTTTCCAAACCGGTAAAAATACATATTACTAGTGTTATTTACGAAGTTTAAACCTTAAATGTAAATTTTCAATGTAATTGATAAATTTTAAATTTAGCAGTCATTTATTTGACCAAATCAGATCAAAGCAATCACAAGTTATTTATTTGGTATGCCTATTTTTGCTTTTAATTCATTGAAATATGTCGCTTATTTTAACAAATGTTAATTTATTTGAAAAATAAAAAATATTTTATTATTAAATTGATATGGAGTTTATTTTTTGATAATCCTTGCTAAAAACCCACAGTTTTTCCCATGTTTGAATAAAAAAATCCGTTGAATCAAGCTTTATATACATTGTGTTACAAAATATTATCAGTTACATAGGCGAAAAAAGTTTTGAGACCTCAGGTAGACTTTTCAACTTTTCAACCTCGCTTCGCTTGGACGCAAACATCCACACGAGGTTACAATCATCTTTTCTCTGTATTATTGATGAAAGTAGGCATGTATTTTTACTTATCGAAAGTCTGAGCAAGATAAAAGCAAAGATGAATTACAAGATTTTTCTCGAGTGGTATAATAAATAGTGTTAATTATACATATATATTCTTGTCAAAAAAATTTCAGCTAGTATATAAAAAAATTTTGAACCTCGTGTATAAAAACTTATTTTTTGGAAAAGAAAAATTAATTAATATTTTTAACAATATAACTAAATAATTAAAAATGCAATAATAAGATTTAATTTGTTGAATTATGACCTTACCTGATTCAACAATAAATCAAAATAATGAATATGCCGATATGGAAAAATGAATTCTGATTTATGTTAAAAAATGTTAATTTTGATGGATTGCCACAGAAATATTTTTGAACATGCAATTTTTTCCTTGTTAAATTTACATTAAACGACTTCTGTAAATATTATTATAAATATTAATTTCGCGAAAAAATGTAAAACTAATATATTGATGTTACTTCCATTATTCATGGTATGACTATATAGGTATAGTTACAGACAAATGAAAAGTTATTAAATAATAAATGTTATAATGAAGATATATTAAATATTTTTTTAAATTTAATGAATGTTTAATTTACAAAACACAATTGAGAACTATACATTTAAAACAATGATTCCAGATTGCAAATAACATTTACATAATATCGAAACATGCATATTGTAGGGCCAAGAAACCATTTTTTTATTTTATTAATATTAATTAATAATATATCTTAGAACGTCTTGAATTTGTTATTTTAATATTAATTTAATTTTAATATCAATTAAATTTAGATAAAATACAAAATTTAATTATCTTATAATATTATTTTACTCTTGAATGCAGAACCTTTCAAAATTTAATTAAACTTGATGTACAGTGATAGTTAAATTTTTGTAAAACAGTGAAAGAAAATATTTTAATATTTTTATTTTTGTCGATTTGTATTGAAACTTATAATATTATTGTTCTAAAACAAGCCATTGAAATTATAATAAAATTTTTTTCTTCTGTCAATTTTAGCTTTACAAAAATTTAACAACACAACTTACTTGTACCCTAAGTCACATTGAATTCTTCATGGTAATTCTACAATCAAGAATACTACCTCAAAACATGATATTTATATTTTACGATTGATTTAATTTGTATTTAATATTGTAATATGATTATTACAATTAATTTCTTTTAATTCGGATATCTCATATATTATTTGAACTGATGACATTTGCAATTTATTGATTTAAATTTGTACTAATCAATAAGAAATAAAAGATTATCAATTCATCTACTTATCTTTTATTTAACTCGTCATTTTGATCTCATACCTCATCCATCAGAAGCTATTTCACATTCACCTCTCAATGCTCATTAATCTCATTTAACCAAACCCAAAAAGAAAAAAATCCATCCAAAAACCAAAAGAAGAATCAAGCAAATGAGACAGAATATCAGGGAGATGAGAGAGAGTATAAACAAACCCATGTTAGCATGATGTTGATTGCGAAGA
This sequence comes from Eupelmus kiefferi, assembly GCA_030522745.1. NCBI lineage: Eukaryota > Metazoa > Arthropoda > Insecta > Hymenoptera > Eupelmidae > Eupelmus > Eupelmus kiefferi. Next base: position 2,206 of record JAPYZB010001346.1, on the reverse strand, counting down.
TGAGGTGGTGGTAAGCTAGCGAGCGGCAGATGCGGCGGGGGTGCGTTACCATTGGGACCGCCGGCTCCTGGCTGAGGGCCTGGCGCGGCCTCGGGTACTGCCGCTACTGGCACAGCGCCGGGCGCTTGGGCTCCGTGCGGGCCGAACGTCAGCACGCGACTTAGGGCCACGTCCTCAAGGACCACCGGGTCCGTGCCGTGGTCGTATGGGCATAGGTCGCCGCGCATGCAGTAGCCCTTCTCTGCAAATAACACACACAGGATATGATGATGATGATTGTTTTTTTTTTCTTTTGTTGTTGTTCGTGTACATTTATTTCGTTTGTATGTTACTAAGTGTTGATATTCGACAAGTGCACGGTTTCATTAATGAGAATATGATTAGAGAAGTTAACTTTTGTTGCTCAAGCATGATAAATGGAATTGATAAGCGGGAATGAAGCAAGTTTTCAGAAAAGCAGTTGTTTGATGAGGCTATTAAATTGAAATTGCAGGAATGTTGCTGCATGGGTGGCAATTTTGAAATGAACAGAATGCTCATATTTAATAATATCAAAAAATAAACGAAAAATGATTTTTTTATACATATTCCCATTCTTAAAACCGCCACCAAAATACAATAATACCCATTACTACTGCTTAAATTTGTATACATATCAAAGTTGAGTGTACAGCTTTAAAAATGCTATGATCAAATCTAAGCAGCAGTCTAGATCTTACAAACACCATAATTTCTAGGATCCGTAAATTCCCTGAATAACCCAAAAGCTCACCATCGAAGTCCCTGCAGCGTCTCTTGCCATGAAAATTGCCACCCTGACCCGACGCGACGGACACGACGCTCTGTATGGATTGACTAGTCGTGGAGAGCCTCATGTCCACATCGCCGTGATTGCTGTCCTGAGTGGGTGTACCGCCACCTGGACTCGTTCCGTCCTGCATTCGGTCGAGCCTGCTGAGTTCAGAGCGGTCCAATCTGTCCAACTTCTTTCGCTCAATCGAACGGGACCTCGAACGCGACCTATTTGGGGTCGGTGAGCGGTTACGGAAACGCCTGTGCTCACTTCGTGATTCAGGAGCGTCGCGGATGCGCGATCGCAGCGGCGATCCGCTACGGCTTCTGGTCCGCCTGCCAAAACAAAAAGACCTATTAACAAGGTTGGCAATGTGAAATTTTCGAAGGAGTTAGTTTTGGACGATGTGTACCTTCTGTCGTGTCTACGAACGTTCATAGGAGGCGATTTGTTTCTCCATGGTCGGCTTCTGTCCCGTTCTCTGTCTCTTCTTATATGTTCTCTACTCCTGGACCTACGTCTGTCCCTTTCCCATGACCTTGAACGGGATCTCGTTCTTGATCTGGCACGACCACTGTTCAAAAAGGTAATTGTTAAATTTACAAATAAATAACACTTACAAAGTAATTTTATGCATCATTTTCTACCAATACATTATAAACAACAATAAAAAATAAAAATTATGTTAGAAAAAAGTACATTTAAGAATACAAACATACCGGCTCCGTGGTCGTTTTTCTCTCTCCTTTTCCTCCTTTTCTGACTCTGATTTCCTATTTTCACGTTTAACGGGTGGAGCTGAGCCATTAATGTGGAGTGTTGGCGTTGTATTTACTGTATTACTTGGAACATTAATATTGCTTTGATCAACAGTTCTTATAGGTGATGGTGGCAATTGCAAATTTATTGACGGAGGAGGTGTTCTACTGCCATCTTCATCTTCGTTAATTACTGGCGGTATTACATATTCTTGGGTTTCTAATGTTTTAAATAACACATCTACAAAGTTTTGTGTCTCTGCAAAGTTAAAGAAAGAAATATATTTAGAATTATTTCAAATAAATATAAGGGAGAAACAAATAAAAAGAACTTTGATAAAATAAAATTTACCTTGCTGTAAAAATACATCAAGCTGTTCGACCATACAATTTCTTAATTCTTCTAATGTTTTATCTTTCTTAACTAATGCATATACATATTTTGCTAATGCTGCTGGATCGGCATCACATCTGTAAAAGGAAAAAATAAGTTACTCTTTGCTTTATTTAAATTTCATAAATTAATTTATCATCTATTAAGATATATTAATGAGATAAAGGATTTAACCATATGAATATCAAAACTTTAAACATTGAAACATTAATTAGAAGTCTTTTAACTTAGTGAAAGTAAACTTTTCTTATGGAGTATTTG
>JAPYZB010001345.1:2498-23977 GCA_030522745.1 Eupelmus kiefferi | reverse complement strand
ACGTCGGCTTGGTTATACGTAATAAATGTATAATTAACACAATCTAACACCTTGGTTCGCATAGATCAAGAAAGAAATTTATTTCTAATTCCTCAAAAAGATTTCCACTTGGTTCAAATAGAATTCTTCTTGAAGCAAGTGAGAAAGGATATTCCTCTTGCTTCTAACGGATCGCTACTGTTTCGACAATTAAACTTAAATCAACTCGAGGGATGAGGGCTCCACTTACCTCCAGAAATACATTTTTCTGAGTGTACATTCATCCAATCAGTAAGTCATTCGAGTATTATTCGTAGAATTGAACGTACGATTAAAGCAGAAATAATATAGGATCCTGGGATTTAAGAAACTGAAGCGCGCTTGTTACAAATAAAAAACGTTAGTACCTACGAAAAAAAATAAAATAAAAATACTCAATTATGATTTAAAAAATTATTAGCAGTTCTATTTAAAATGTTTACTTAATAAAAATTAATTTTCGATATAAGTTTCGGAAAGAGATTTTAACCTCGTATGGTAAGGTCGAACGAAGTTGAAACCACTTTCTTCCCCGAATATAAAACAATTTTTTTATATGACTTATACAAAACTCATTTTAAAAAAAGCATTTTTTAGTCCGCTCAAAAATGTGCTTTGCGCACAGTGTGCGGAAAATTATGTTTCGGTCATGTAAAAGAAGTTAATTTTCAAACTAATATCATAACTTTATAAGTCATTAATTTTGTATTAAACAAGACAATTAAAAACTAAATTAATTTACTTACTTTACTCGAATTGTGTTATTTAGGAAGTATTTGAAGCCAGAAGCATTTTAATAACTTCACTCGAACACTTTTTTGTTAGTTTTGTTATTTGCTAGAGGAGGGGGGGGGGAGGGGGGGAGGGGGGGGGGGGGGGGGGGGGGGGGGGGGAGAGAGAGAGAGAGAGAGAGAGAGAGAGAGAGAGAGAGAGAGAGAGAGAGTACTCGCATCACTACATCGGTTTCTTCAAGGAGATAGTTTCTATTTAAAACATTATCAAAATTTATCCGTATCATTAATTGTTCCGGTAAACCCTTAATACATATCAAGCACAATTATGTTCTCTACTCCTGAAGATAGATTTACCTGAATATAAATTTGAATGAGTTTTAGCAAACATAATAATTAAAAAATAATAAATGCATGAGTAACTTAAGTTTATTAAAGTAAAAATACCTAATTTTTATCAATTTATTATTAAAGTTTTCAAAAATTTGAAAATTTTAAAATTATTTAGTAGCAATAATATATAACAATAAAGCTTGGATTACGTAAATCAATTTATAAACGTATTCAATCATTAATTTTGACATCTGTAATTTAAGTAATAAATGTAGATTTGCTCATTCTCTTCGCATATTGATTATGTACTTACATTTATTATTTATCGATTAAATTAATAAATCATTAGTGAAGATGTATTCACAAACACTTCATTTGAGAAGATATTTCGAAAGTACAGTCGAAAAATAAGAAAATAAATTGTGTTTACACAAAATTCTCTTCAGCTGTCAAAATTATAAAAAGCAACGTGAAAGAAAAAAAAACAAAAAAAGTTCTACTCGAACCTCCACCTTTTAACACGCACGTTTGAACTTGGAATGTTATTACCTTATCCTAATTACGTTGCCTACTCACAATGTGTAGGAGTAAGGGATAGTATAACAGTCCAATTTTCAAGAAAATTCAGCCTTAACTCGCTAACAAAATAAAGGCTAGCCTCGTTGTATATTACGCAATTCTGAGGAAGCTCAACTTTCTGTAAATAAACATTGTGTCTTTTTATACTTTTTCAATAAATCAGGTAAATTGTCTGAAAACAATTATAAAAGAGATCGTTTACAAGCAAGTTGTGATTGTTTACAGAATACATTTTAATGCTCTAAAAAGTATCATTTATTCTTACTATAACTTTTTTAATAAGTATATCTTTTATATAATAGTGAATATTATTTTCATTTATAAAACTTATGTATATACATAAACGTCTATTTTGAAATCAGCGAAATAGCTATTGAAAGCTTTCGTAATCTCAAAATACAACATTGCTAAATTCGGTTTTCATTGAAATATCTTACCTCTGAAACTTTTTCAATCACAAAATCAATAGTTTAATCAACTGCAGCTGCTCTTCAATTATTACTCGATATCTATTTTCTCGTACACCAGTCTACAAACATTTCAAAGATGAATTTCCCGCGCAACGAAAGATCTACGAGAATAAGCTGCCACGTGATATAGCCTTTGATGAGAGGCGGAACATCTCTCTTACCAATCTCCTTGTGTGTGTCCAAGGAATCGGCGGCGGCAAATGTAATTACCGGTTTCGGGGGCCCTGTTTGTCCCCGGCAAACAGGTCCAAAAGCAGCGCGCGCGCGCGCGCCACCCTCTAATACGGCCACACACATCGGAGGAGAGAGTAGGCGGCTGCTGCGGGATTGATTCGCGTGTCGTCGCTCACGGCTATTTGATCCCAACGGCGAAATCTCGGTAAACGCGAGCGCGCGCCGGACACGAGAGTGCTTTTGTTGTACCATGCGCGCGAATGAGCGAAGGTTTGAGAGAGAGAGAAAGAGGGGGGGGGGGATAGAGGGATAGTGCAGTTTGCACTGGATTGTATGTCGGCCGATTTACCCGTTCGATGGTTGAAATTAGGACGCGAAAGCGATGGCTGTTCGGGAGCTTCGGAGCGGTGCTCTGGCGATGGAATTTCTCAGGGAATAATTTATGCTGGAAACTGATCGGACAGTGGTGTGGAAATTTAGTTTTGGAAGTGAAAAGTTTATTTTTGGAGCTGTGCGTAAGAACACTTGTTTGACTTACTTAACGTATTTTAATTAATGAACTCAACTAATAAGTAAGTAATGATGAAGTGACAAGTAGTAATAGACGAGTTTGGTCGGACATGCGTAACAGATTAGAGATTGAATAAGCCTTAACAGATTTATATAAACATAAAAAATGCAATAAAGGCTAATAGTTCTCTTCACAAATTCTTATCGTAACTTCAACTTGATCAATGACATATCCTTAAAATCGTGTTCATCTTAAAAAGCGTCCGATATCAAACTTAAATATTCCACGTATCTTTCCAAAGCAAGTAACTCGATTGTAAAAAATTACCTACCAACCAGCGGCGGCTGCAAAGTGTCAACCGAAGAAATTTCATTTTGCTGAACTTCATGCACATGACCGTCGCGGCTGCAGTACGTGTTGTCGAGTAGCTCGGCGGCGGCGGCGCGCAAAGTTTCACTGCTCTCCGCAGCCCTCTCCACTCGCCGACCCCGCGAAGACGTTCATTAAATCCTCGAGAATTTCCGAGTTTTGCAGTGCGCCATTATCATGATCCGCCTAGCGCTTGCTGTTTGGCATTCCCGACAGCCGGCGAAGGACGCGTGCTTGACTTAAGTGCATTTTAATACGCTTCGAGCTCTACATATATACAAGACAGCCCTCTCTCTCTCTCTATCTCTCTCTTTCTCTCTCTCTCTGTCTCTCTCTCTCTCTCTCTCTCTCTCTCTCTCTCTCTCTCGCTCGCTCTATCACTCTCGTTTGCCTCTGTAAAGAGCCGCTCCAGGTTACACTTCGCCAGCCCGGAAACGCGCCGTAATTCCGGCGTTATTATGCCCCTGTGTGTACTCAATGAGTTCGGCTGGGTGCTAGACCCTCTCTTGCACACGTGTCGCTGATGAAAAACCGATGTGCACTTTTGGAGGAGGAAATTTTTTTATTAATTTTTCAAAAGTAGCTGAATTTGTTCAGAAAGACTATTTAAGCATCTACAACATTTACTATTTTTTAGTAAACTTGAAAGTATCGATTTCTGCTATTGAGTATTAAATTTATTGTATGTATAGGTATGTGGATCATTTAAGGACAAAAAAATCGATTATACAAAAATGTAGCCCTAAATTTATTTTCTAGATTCACCAATAAATTTTTTAAATTTCAATACTTGTGTAATTAAATTAAAACCTTTTTAACGCGTGAAAAAAATTATTTTCGTACGTGTACGTGCGTGGGTGCGCGGGCATGTGTGTGTGTGCAAGGGTTTGTGAAAGTATTTGTTTTTGTTCCCGTACTGTGTTCTTTAAATAGACAATTAAGGTTATTACAAGGTACATGAAACTTAGATTTCAATTTCTTATGCACTTACTTATTGAGATTTAATATAATCGGATTACGGTTTTCCAATATTGGTTATAAAATGTGTATACTAGAAACATTAAATTTAATATTATTTGTAAAAATAAATAATTCATTAAATGAATTGAAATAATAATCCCTTCTAATAAGGTCTGCGTATTTTCATAATTAAAATTACAATTATATTTTTCCACTATTATAAAACAGAATTTATAGTTATCAATAATCAATAAACGTAGCAATTTACTTTTATCCCCGCGATTAAAACAATTCCATCCAATATTCATTTTTATATATTAACGCGAAGCACAATGCACATTATCGCCCATCGGTTTCTCCTCTCGCTTTCCCCATCCCATCCGCTCATCCTCCCCCGCCCAAAATAAGAAGTTTATCGGACAATAATGTAAATCCGATTGCCTGGGCGTCCCATCAAGTCTTTCGCGGAAGTTTGATAGAGCCAAGAAAGCCGACGGTAGAAAGGTGCGAGCTTGCACACGTACAAAGTACCCTGTAGCCGTTTTCAATTAAGGAATAAATGAGAGAGAGAGAGAGAGAGAGAGAGAGAGAGAGAGAGCTTGATACAGTTTGCGCTCGGTTTTAATCGGCGATTGAAAATCCACTGAATATTTGCCGATTGCAGAAACGTCGGAAATGGCGCGCGACATCCGACAAATTTATTCGCGCCGTCCCTTTTTTCGATGCTATCGATCGCAGTCACGCACAGCCGTCGGCTTTTCTCAATTTCTTCTTCTCGCCACTGCGCTCTTCCTACCTTTCTTTTATACTCTCTCTCTCTCTCTCTCTCTCCCTCTCTCTCTCTCTCTCTCTCTCTCTCTCTCTCTCTCTCTCTCTCTCTCTCTCTCTCTCTCTCTCTCTCTCTCTCTCTCTCTCTCTCTCTCTCTCTCTCTCTCTCTCTCTCTCTCTCTCTCTCTTACTCTCTCCTTCTCTTCCTTTTTCACTTATTCCAACGTCCGTCTTTCGCAGACTTGCCTCCGCGATGTATAATCGTATTACAGTGAACGTCAGGGCGACGACGTCGCGTGCTCCCGCTCGTGCTCCTTACTCCGCCCTTTCTTTCTCTTTTCCCTTTTTGCTCTCTGTCTCTTTTGAATTGTATGTAGTAACGGAGGAGGAATTGAGCGATGCGAGAATTCCGCGATATCGTCTGGCAATTTTGACGACTCTGACAGAGTGTGTCGAAATTGCGCTGGGCTTGCATATTTTGTCAAAAAAAATTTTACCTTTTCGATGATTTTTTTGTCGTATTTTTTATTATTTGTGAAAAATGTAAAACTACGCGCATGTCATGTCGTAACAATATTAAAGAATAATATGAACAATAAAGCAACTGATTAAATAATATTGAGCAGGTAAAACTTTTTTCAATTTTCAACTTTTTTATAATATTTTTATTATTTTGAACGTCTATAAATTATTTGTTCGTACAAAAAATAAGAGAAAAATCGCGTATTTAAAAATATTTCTCTCCCTGAGCATAAAGTAGTTCACTTTAATCTTACATCAAGCAATCAAAAACGTTGCAAAGGGCAATTTCATATACATTAATCATTTATTCTCCTGCCGCTCGAAAAAGCGAATATATTATGTAAAGCTACCACTGAGCGCGTGAATTTCTCGCCTGCTTCTGCGATTTTCTTTGCCGAAGTGTGAATCGTCTAAAAGAGAAAGTGCAAAGAAGGGCGTGGGCTTGTCCACACAGACACACGAGGATATATAGGCATTGAATGGATAGTGCGACGATGCTCGATATTGAAGCAAAAATGAAAAGTTTTCACGATATTTTTCATCGACGGCGATTTGTCTGTCTGCTTTTCCCCTTTTTATATTTGAGCTCTCTTGCGGTCTTTTTTCAAATTACTCGAAGACGCAAACGGCAGCTTCAGTGTCTTGCAAAGCCTTCCAGAAAACTATTTTTATCACACATGTTTTGAAAAAAAAACTTTATTTTAATTTTTTCTAGAAATATATTTTATATATTTAAATTGGTTTCCTAAGTCTTTTAAATAAAATTCAAATCGATTGTACATGTTGTGTTTCTCGCATTGATAAATGTGAACTGAACTAAGAAAAACGTCTAAGCTTTACGAGTGCCAGATAACGAATATCTTTTCTCATATATTTATGCGAAAAGTAATATCCTATTTTATTTTGTGTCACGATTAGACAAACTAGATTTCGCTATGTTGTGATAATAAGCTATATCCATGCAGCTCTAAAATTCGTACCTGATAGCCATATAATTACAATCATATTAAAGAATTCTTGATTTCCCTTATCGACAGTTGAGCTTTTAGGCCACAGACGTATCCGTGTACTAAGAAACTCGGCTCTAGAGCTTGAGTGCCTTTTTTTGTTTGTAAAATATATTATCGTATTAATCGAAATTTTAAAATAACTAGCTATTTCATAAAACTGTTAGGCGACTAAAACATGTTAGAAAATTTTATCAAAATTCATATTTTGTAATACAGGACCTATGCAACATTCTATAACAATTTTTTTTATGTTTGTTTATGAGAATTCAGTTAATACGTTACTTTTAATAATCGTATCATTCAAAAAGTATAGCAACTTTTTTAAAAATCATTTGTTTGATTATAAAAAGATTTTTCTCAGTGAAGTAGTCGTATAAACCCCAGAGTATAAATTCTTTTTTTATATAAATTACACGTCAAAATAGATTAAAATATTTCGTAAAGAACGCGAGGGAGAATCGATCTCCGATAAATTCTTCTACCACGAAAAAAGCCTCCAAAATATTTCATAAGTCCTCCTAAAAACCTCAGATTTTTCGTTTACCTGATATCACCCCGGCAAAATAGCTGAAAGAATTTCGCCGGCAACGCGCACCGCCATCCACAGCCCGCGGAATTCGATATCGTCCAGCGTGGCGCAAAATAAAGCGGGAAAAATTCCAGGTGCAGAGAGAAAGCGTCCACGGCGAATCGGACGCGCCCCTGCCTCGTCGTCGTTGTCGTCGTCGAACGCTAAGGAGCGCGAAAATGGAATATCGATTTAACTGGAGCAAGCGCGATGCTTTATGAATTCGTTTATGGGCGCGAAAGATGAAGTCATGTGCGCGCGCTGCCTTTGAACTCTCGAGGATTTAATTATGCCTCTGAGCGCGCGCGCTTGAGTAAAGGGAGCGAGTGCGCGCCGTCTCGCAAAAGTTAATTAAGTACGGCAGCTCTCAATATAAAGCGAATTATTTATTAATTAATTAAGCTATAGTGAAGAAAAAATTTCATATGAAAGATCGGTCCGCTGGATGTTTCGAGTTTTTATGTTGAATAAGCTGACTGAAGATAAAAGGGGAGATTATGCAAAATTCTGGGATGGACAAACGGATTTTTTTTTTTAGTAAATTTTTTCATATTTAAGAATTTTCATACTCTTTTGATGCTTTTTTTTCTTAAATTTAAACTTAATTTATTATACCAGATTGATATAATTTTATTATGACAAAAATAAATAAAAGACTGTTTATATCGTATTTCTATTTAAATTAATTCAGATCTTTTCACGTTGAATGTGACATAATACTATTTGAGTCTGAAAACAATTTTTATTATTAGTATTTCACTTACTTCAATAAAAATTAGAATATTCCTTGCTCTGTTGTCGATTTGTTAGATTGCGAGAGGCACTTCTGCGTTTATGATTGAAGCATGAGTATTGAGCCAGGTCAATACTACTTACATTCGTTTGGAGAATTTAACATTTCTTTTTTTTTGGTTACACGACATATTGCATTCTGGAAATCAAGTCGTATTTACCTATTACCAGTTTCATCCCTTATCCCCAAGGCTTTGAACTTATGTATAAAAAGTGATTTAAAAAATCCTTAATATATCTTGGTGAGAATCATTTAAATATTTAAAGTTTAAAAGCCCATCAAATAATATCAAATATCAACAACTTCAAATAAAGTCTAAAGCGAAAAAAGAGAGAAGGAAAAATTAAAGCTAAAAGAAAAAGTTGCCTATAATACCAAGGCCTATTGTCAAGGAAACAGTCAAAAACATGGTCTCAAGCGCGCCCGAATCTTTTACGTTAAAATCGATGTATTTTGTTGTAAGAAAATTAACAATGCACAGGGTTTAATGCATTCAATAACACGAACTTACTAACATTGAATTTATCATCGTAGCTCTTCCGAATCAGCCTGTCAATTATCTCTATACATCCACTTGATCCTAATTCACATCTATAAATTAAATGAACTGCATTTTGTAAGTCCTCTCCACATTCGCATATCTTGTCAACTTCGTATTCCAAATTTTAAAAAAACTCTCTGAGTTTAGAATAGTTACTGTCCAAGTAATTCAACTCTAATCCTGGGGAATTTTCAGCCATCAAACCAGGAACCCAACTTGAAATTATTAGAAAATCTGCCAGAAAAGCTTTTCTTCAAAGAGATTGCAGAAATCTAGGTACCGCAAACAAGAAGCCGTCAAGTTCTAAGCAAGGTCTTCAGTTTTTCTGCCTTATTATGGTGATGAACACTAGCAAAGTTTGAGATCCGGAAGATATTTAATTTCTACTTCTTCTCCACCTTGTCAAAGATTCAAGATGTAATTCTGCCGCAATGGATGCATTGACGAGTCTAGCTATGTCTTAATATATTAATATAGCATTACCTTTGAAACCATGTAACACCTTCAAGACCACACGAAGCTCTTCCTGAACTACATTTGTCTCATACAAAAAGATTGGGAACTTGATTCTCAAACTTAACGAAATCTTTATTGAATTTAAGACTACTACACTTAATTCATCTCCACTTTGCTGACAATGAGACCAGTTCTAACCCTGAAAGATTGTTGAAAGTTAGAGATTTAAAGAAATACATCATAATTCATTGTCATCAACATAAGAGATGCTGAATATGTAATGCTTATTTAATCTGTAAATTTTGATAAAATTTTTCTAATAAATTTAATACATAACTAATAAACAATACTAAATCTGTTAACTTTATTATTTTAGGACTTTTATAAATAGGTAAGTTCAGGTTTTTAACGTACGAAAAATAGAGAAGTAATATCTTAAAGTTTTTCGGCTTAAAGTTTTTTATGCTTTTTGTGATTTGATCTACCTCTTTGTATATACAGCTATTAATAATAACATTAATAAACAATAATAAAAATGTTATTTTATTTATATTTTATTTAAAATGGATGATATCAATTTTATTTGTTATTTCAGCACTTTTTTAATATTGTCTTTTTTAGTGTTACGAGAGTCAAGTTCCCCTCTCACTAAAACCAAAACCTTTTTACATTATATTAATCATTTTATAGAATCTAATACATATTTACATATACTAAAATGTATTTATTTAACGTACGTAAGCAGATTATAAATATTGTTACGGTATGGTGTATTAACAAATCAACTGATTTGTTTATAAATCAATTGATTCGGAATCTAAAAAAGAAAACAAATTTCTAACTGTTTCATATTTCAAAATGCATCAATAGTTTCAATTTTTCAAACGCTTAAATATTTTAAGGTTTGTACGCGTTTCTCTTTAGAAAACTTCTTTATTGCGAAAAGTACAATGAAACGCTGCTCCAGCGTCTTTTTTTGAGGAAGAAAAGCGAGGTCGACAAAACAGAGCTTATAAGCCAGAACATATTTCGCGCGCGTTGTTAAAAAACTACACTTTATTAGTTTTCGCACAGCGCGTGGAAAGAAGTGCAAAGACAAAAATAAAGAAAAAATGCGCCTGAAAAAAGAGAAGACACCCACGAAAATATCGCGAGAAGATTTTTTATTCCTTTGACATGAGTTAAACAGAGATTTTTCAACTATTTATAGCTAAAATTTTTTGTCACATTTCTTTTTTAGTTTTAGTGCACTACGTGAATTATTTGATATTTGTTGAAAATAGAAAACAGAACCCTCATTGTTTAATTTCGATTTTTATTTTCAATAGTAAATTTAACGGTAATTGTAAAAAAATTTGTTTATAACTAAACAATTTTCAGTTAAGAACATTCTCATAATTAAAATTGAAAATGCAATATCTTTTAGAATTTTTCGAGAAAATATTGAAGTTACATCTAATTACTAGAAGATTTTCTTATTCATGTTCTATGTATTTGCAAGCTTAAAATTGCAAGTTGGATTGTTTAAGATTGGAAATTCAATAGCAAATGTTTATAATTTCTAAAAGTCGTTATGAGATTGTTAAATTATTCAAACTAATAAAATTAGAATTTAGAAAAATTGTTATATTTTATTAAACACATTATTGATTAACTTTTACTTAATTAGGTGGTTAAACACGATCGCTTCGCCTACTTGCCATTGGCTCTGCCGCTCCTATTGATTATGATATGATATAAATGTAATATCTTCATTTAATCTATTGGTCTTTTAGTAAAAATTAAAACGGATAAAAAAATATATTTATTTGTTTATTGCACAAGTCAATACAGAAGTGATACAAGTTGAATACATAGTACTAGAACTGAATATCATTTTGTTACTATTCTATTTTATTAATAAGAACTCGTTAAAGTGAACAATCTGAAATACACTCTATTAAATTTGTATTAGATGCGCGAAAATGTAAAAATTTTAAAGTAAATAAATTAATAGTGTTAATATACAGAATATTTGCATAAAGGTTGAAATTTATAGTAGTATTTGAAAAAATTACCACTGCATAGTGACTTAAAGTTATATTTCAAATCAATTGTTCAAGATAAAAATACAATTCTTATCAAATAACTTATATCTTCACGAAAAATAACCACATGTATTAAATAAAATTCAATTATCGTTGCGAAAAAGCAACTTTTCAAATTTAAAAACTCGATCTTTCGCACCACAAGTCGAGTATATCTATGTGCATGTGTATTCCCCCTTCTATAAAGTTCATTCAATAACGAAAGTTTTGCCGCGCGGGGGTCGAGCCGCGCCGAGTCATCAGGCCACCAGAGAGCTAGCGCAGAGATTCAATCAAGATTAGTCCTTCCGAAAACTTTACCGGTCCCCTTTTCCCAGCGATTTCGAGCTAAACGCGCCTCTGGCTCTCCTTAATCGAACAAATAAGCCGGAAACACGCGCGCATAGGAGAACTACGCATAAAAAGGCAATAGCGCGCAATCGCTGATAAGGAGACAAGACGGAAAAGAATTGGGTAACAGTGAGAGCACATGAGCTCGATGGCGAGTAATATGATATGATGCTATACGATTATTGTATTATTTTTCATTTAATGTGATAGAATAAGAAAAGTTAGATGACTTTAGAAATCTTTTTTATTTGAAAATTAACTGATATTACCGCACTTTACAAATGTTATTTCAATTATAAGTTATACTTATTGACTGTCATAATGGTTAGAGAAAATTCGATTGCCAATTTATTAACACGTAGTTTTTTTCAAAATAATTTATTGTTTTTATTGGCACAATTTACATTTTAAAAATAAACTGTTCATTTACCCCTTAACAGTAATGACTACTTATTTATCCGGAAATACACGCATATAATGGTATATAAACTTAAGAAGAGAAATAATGCTAGTTTATTCTTGACTCATCTATAAAGGCTACTTTATTGACCCCGAAAAACGAGTCAAATATAACATTTATATTCCTTTAACACTTTTTTTCTGTAAATTTCCTTTACCCCCGCTTTTACAGTAATAATAGTACATTATGTGCCAAGGGCGATAAGTGGACCTTTATTGCCCGATGGTGGAGTTTGCTGTACGAGTCGTAGGTGAGCTAGCACGAGCCAAATACGAGTACTGCAACCACGCGAGGGCATAAAGGTTCACTTGTCCAAGGTACATACAATGCTTTATGTAACGCAGGTACGGATATTCAGGTTTTGTTGGACATAAAAAGCGGGGGTTTAAGTGACCATTTTTAGACACGGCAAACATGCACTGATTAAGTTATAGGGAGTCAAAATGTCATTTTTGAAATCTTTTCCCCATGTTTATTATTTCAAAAATGACGTTTAGCCCCCAGTCCAAATGTCATTTTTGAAATCATTTCCTCAAGTTTATTATTTCCTACGGGGGCCCAAACGTCATTTTTGAAATAATAAATATGGGGAAACGATTTCAAAAATGATATTTGGACCCTGCATTTTTAATTCATTTTCACGTATATGTACATAAGCATATTTTGATCAGTTTGTTCGTCTTTAAAGCAGCGGGCAATAAAATCTTTATTGCCCTCTGGCAGCGGGTAATAAAGTGGACTTTATTTCTCGGGTCAATAAAGTGGATTTTATTGCCCGCTGCTTTGCTTTATTGCCCGGCGGTCTGAAAATGGTCACTTAAGGCCCGCTTTCAGGGTCAATAAAACGCGAAAATCGTGCCTGTGTTATACAAAGTATTTTAAGATAAGAATGTTATTTTTACCATAAAAACTCAAAAAATTAATGTTTTCCTAAGTTTTTTTTAAGTATCTTTAACAAAAATTAATTATTACATTTTTTAGTAATTTTTACAACCCTAAAACCGACGATAAGTAGTGCATGTACTCTCGAACGTTCCTATATTTAAAAACATAATTTTAATGCGAATTCTCTTTTAAAATCAATAAATTAGCTTGAAAATGAAACATTATTTGATTTAATGCACGACCGAAATGAAGGGAACTCATCTGCGGGAATAATACTGGACTTTAATCCTTTATTGTATAACGTATTATTCCTCTCCTAGCAGAAATAGTAAATGTACTAATGATTTTATTAATTTTAATAATGATTTTCTTCTTCGAGATATTTGGAAATAATATGCCACTTTATACGTGCTTTTCCGGGGGAATAACAACAGGTCATTATCATTAAGGAATAAAATAATAAATTCTCCAAAAAACTAGATATATTGTTCAAAAATAAATAATGTTGCATTCAAATTCCTTAAATATATAAAATCAAATAATTGACCATAGTTATGACGGTGATAAAGTACCATAGGTACACCAGAATTAAGGTCCAAAATTATAATATGATAAAAAACTATTATTTCTCATTATGAAAAATTATTATATAATAAAGTAGATCTTTTAATTAGTAAGTATGCAAGTTTTTTCAAACAAAGTCTACATTGTTCAGTTGATTCAGATAATAAAATAACAAATAAAAGTCCTTTATCGAAAGAGCTACTCATTTCGTCTGTCAAACTCTGATCCGACTACTCGGTCAATCCGAGAGTGGTCCTCGATCCAGTAGCACATCCGCACTACCTTACATCACCAGACACAAGTACACGCTTCCGAACAAACAAAATGCCAGGCTAATCCCCTACTCCTTCACGCACTGGCAATATCTGGCTAATGAGATCTCTTTCTTATCGCAAACGAAGGGCAGCCCGAGGGGCTGATTTTAATCGTCCTGCGTTGGAAAATCAGGCGTAGGTCGCTCGAGTAGATGCTTATGTGCAGAGGAAGTCTGTGTCTGGGGTGTCGTTGACGAAGGGAACAAAGGAGGACGCGGCCATATAAAGGGGCGTGCAAAAAGCCGTTCTTTATGGGGTGCTGAGAGAGAGAGAGAGAGAGAGAGAGAGAGAGAGAAATTTCCCAGCGTAGCAGTTTTAATGGTGAACAAGGTTTTGCACTTGTTGAGGCAATGTTGCAGCATGAATTACTAATTTGGAAAGGAAGGTTGGGCTTGGTAATTTTTGGTTTATTTAGAATGTAATCTATGTTTTACGATTTTTGTTTATTCAAAAATAACTAAATTTGAAAATGTTTTTTAACCAGTTTTAGAAAATATAAGATAATACCAGTAGAACGGATTTCTTCTTCGTAATTAATCATTTCTATTTTACTATATTAAGTAAGCCAACCGATTATCTTAAAGGTATACCCAGAGGAAGAACTCAAGCGTGCACCAAATCTCGCAGTGACGAAACTATTGTTTAATTCCTTACCAATATTCAATGCAACATCTTACACAATAGGTAATAATCGAGTCCTTTCAAAGAACGAGCGTCTCGACCGAGCGCCAGCTTTTGTTCAGAACCGCAAGGCAAAGCCAGCGTCCTTAAAGCGTGCTCTGTATATCAGGTGTATAGATGCCGAAGGAGCGGGGGGCAAAGGAGGGTCGACCAGAGTCTATAGCCATGGCGTTGCGCGCGTCCGGTTATAATCGCTAGTTAGCCGATTTCGGGGTGCACCTCGCCTGGGTAATACTGATAACGGACTTAGAAGCTAAGCCCTTCTCGTTCTCTCTCTCTCTCTCTCTCTCTCTCTCTCTCTCTCTCTCTCTCTCGTCGTTGCACTCTAATAGTATTCTCTTTCTCCATATCTCCGAGAACTTGTACCGATTTCCGGTGAGCTATTCTCTTCTAATGATATCCGGGTAATCTAATATTAAAGCTAAGTTGCGATAATGCATATAGATCGCTAGATAGCAGTAGCTAAAAATGGTCTTTATATACTTTCACGCTTAAACACGCCATCTAACGCAAACTTCGGTAGAAACATACTAATGTATACGTGTACGTTTCACCGATTACGTCTGTACGTAATTCCAAATTTATGTGATCATGCATTTACACACACACACTCATACACACATACCTGCGCATACACACACAAAGTAATAAATGATCAATAACACTGGCACAATCGCAGGTGCGCGCTCTTCTACATCTTCTACGTATAGCGTATAAGCCATTCCGAGCGGCCATTCAATTACATAGTCGTCGCGTAATCTGCTTAAGCGCGTGTGCGCGGCATAAGCGTGGGCGCGCACGAATCTGCGGAATCGCTAACGAATTTCTCTCGTCCTATACGAGCGCAACGCGACAAGCTACCGTACTAACACGGAAGGAGGCTTGCGCCTCGCTTTTTCTAATTTTGATGGATTTTGCTTGTTTCTTTTGCCCGGGACGTTTACTTTGATGGGATTCGCGCATTCAACGCACTCGTGAACCGGGGCTCGACGATCCTGAAAGAGAGGCTCCCAATACGGATTTTGTACTTTTCGGGACCGACTGGATTTTTGTCCGGCTTGTGGCCGCTTCTATTTCGGCTGGAGGGGCATTTTCTATTGACGGATAGTTTTTTGAAAGAGCCGTTGAGTTCGGGAGAAATTTTTTGGTCGGATCGAATAAGTCTGTAAAAATATAGGCTCTGAATAAACCCTGTTTTTCCATTCACTTTTTCACCAGTTTTAACTTTGTATGTAAAATTGTTATTTTAAAAGATACTAATTTCGGTTTGGAGTGCATAGAGGTTTAGTTTAGAAAATTTTTGAGTATGCGCCGTAATTGAAAACATTTGAATTGGAAAGTTGTCTATGAAGATTTCTAAAACAAATATTCATGAAATTTTAGTTCTACATTCTAGTTTGTTAAGCTCATTTGGATGCGTATTTATAAATACTTGAGAAAATTTCAAAATTTGTAGTAAGAAATCATGAAATTAATTTAGGTAATTCTACGTCTCGTAATAATTCAATTCACATTTAAACATATTTAATTTAATAAATTCATAATACCAGTTTTTACCAGATATTAGAGCTAAATATTATGAATCTCTTGTGTAATATTAACGAGATTATTAATTCTCAGTATAATCCTGATTCTTCGTATTACCCTAGCGTCATAACTGGAACGCGAGTGCGCGTGCAAAAACATAATCTTAGTACGAATTTGAGAGAGGGAGAGAAAAAGAGAGGGAGAGAAAGGGAGTGAGAAAGAGAAAGAGGCAGCAAGGCGATAAATATTAAATCCTCAATTTGAATTTCACTTTCGGAGCCCCTTCTCCAGCTATGTCAGTTTTCGCCTCTAGCACGGGAAAGAGACGAGAATTCTGGGGGGCACGACTTGAAAATTTATGCAATCGTCATATGCTGCGAGTGCTTAAACCAGTTTTTTAGCATATTGCCAAGCTTTTCTCAAGGGTGAGGGATCACGACGACGTGCGGGTAGGCGCGGGTGAGGTAATTTTTTCCTTCGTTAGAATAGCTCATCCAAAATAGAGATTCGATTTTGATGTAAATTGCGAGGAGCAAATTTATTTTGATAATGAGCGTTACGAAGAGATTTGGGCTTAAAATGAAAATGTGTTTTGAATAGATTATGATAGATTGGTCTCAGGAAAAAGTTATTATAGCTGAGATCATGCTTAATTAAGACTTTATCCCAATAAAAAATTAATAATTATCTTATAAAATATTATTATTTTGTTTCATTTGTATATGATAGTGTTTTAAAAATAACTAAAAATTTTTAAACAAAAATGATTTAGCAATCTATTTAGAAGCCTTTTATACCAAATTTTTATTATAAATAAAAGAAGTATTAGAAAATTATTTCGCTATTTGTCATCTAACTCGATACCAAAAAAAAAATCGAATAAAGTAACATTTCGGTCCCTTTCTATTCTCTAGCCGAAATTTTGATAGTCGAAAGTAATGGCGCGATAAATATTTACGATTATTCCAGCGATTTATTGTAATGTAAGTATTGCTCAGTCTCCTCTGAGATCACGCATTTTTCTTGTCGATTTGGTAACTAATGACAGCGTTTCGGTCATGGCCTCGTCCCCCTCTCGGTAAGCAACAGATCGCTTATTATACGACGGCAAAAAGGAGAGGAGCTCAGCGCGATTTCGGGGGACTCCTCCCTAAAGACGTCGTGTATAACGTCTGGGGTGTGGATTAAAACATACTAATCTGGCGCTGAATATCTATCGATCCCTTGACTCTTTGCGCTCTCACGCCCCTTGAGTATGGCCTCTGGGTTTCGTGGTGAGAATTTATATATGTGACAGACGTATTCTCAGTTTGTTGGATTAATGCCTTACAAATGTATGAGCGGATTTGTATTATAATTGTAATTGAACTATTTGCTAGTTTAATTACCAAGATATTCAACGTTTATTAAAAGTATTAAAAGTTTCGAATAGATTGTAAAATATTATTTTTCGGATACACATAACAAAATAAAATTAATACTCGCACTTATCCAGATACAGTCATTGCAATTGGCACTATAGAATCACTCGTTTTACAAAGTAGTATTACATCACACGTATACACACATCCAGTAATCGCTATTATCATTATATAGAAGTCACTCAGTTTTCAGAATAATCGAGCTCATAAAAGACGAGAGAGTTATCGACGACCGATTTCGACTTCCTCTTATCTCTTGTCCTTCTTTTATCCACGCGCTTTTAGTAGTAGATTTTAAGTGCCGTCGTTAAAAAAAGTAAACGCGCTCCGGCTTAATGCAGCTTCGTCAAAGCTTTTCTTTTCAGTAAGAGATGTTCAACGAATATCCGGAGTTCAGTTCTTATGCGAATGAGAAGAAGGGCCTCTCGAAGCGATAATAGTGGATTCTTACTTTTATTCTTACTCTACGGAAAACCGCAGAGAGTTCGTGTTCATAACTTTTGCTTGACTGCGCAAAAAATTTAAAAAATAGTTTTGCTGCAAAAAACTCATTTAAATAATGAGAAATTTCGCGAAAAAGAAGAATGTAATGAATTAAGATTTTTATTTATAGAAATATTCTACGTTTTATACACAAGGCATGACCAATGATAGTTAACTTCTCATGGGTATATAATTTTTGTAAAAATAAATAAGCAAATTTTAGCCACGCATACAGATACACACACACACGCACACAATCAGAAATTCGCACTTTCATAAGAATTTTTAGTTTAAATTTGTAAAGGCATCCTTTAATAAAACCAAAATAGCAGATCTCCCAATACACACGAGCCAGGATTGGCCAGACCCCGCATGGCGTGTACCTTTATTGAAGCTTTTTACGGTCGCGCGGTAACGGTAGTGGCCCTGTATCGTCATATCCCTTTCATCCTATTTCACGAGGCGCGCTGGGCCTTTTGTCGCTTGGTTGTCATTATACTTCCCTTGGTCCTCAGTTGACGCGCGATGTCGACGCTCTTTCGGGGAGTGGCTAATCTCGTCGTCCAAAATTACTTGGTGTTCGTACAAGCGCACGAACGACAGAGTTTGAAGTGTCTCCGATTTGTCGATGGAGGAAATCTACCGACTGAAGTAATCGTTATTTTCAGTTATCTTAAATGGAAAAGTTTTACTATTTGTTTTGTTTATAATTAAGAAAATTCTTTGTAAGAGTGATTCACATACTTTTTTTAATAATAATAATAGTAAGGTAAATTCGCAATTCATAATTCATAATAATATATTATATGGAAGCCCTAATTTGGATATATTTCTAAAATAGTAATCAAAGTTTAACGGTTTAAAATTAATGGAATGGAAATGGTGTTTCAAATCAGTTATATAATTTTGAGTTTTGTATATAATATTACGTAAAGCTATTTAGTTTGATTTCTATGCATTTTCTTTATATCTGCCACATCAAAAATGTAAACTTTGAAGTTATATAATTATAGGATTTTGCTAAAAAACTAATTTTCTAATAAACGTCTTTGAGGAATTACTCTATATGCACCACAGAACCTTAGTTAATTTTTAATAGGATTCGAAGAGGACTTCGATTTATTTGGTGAGAACTGACAGCGCAAGACATTGATTTTTATTCACCGTGATTAAACTGAAATAATTGTCTGCGATATAATTTCACGTTTGAGAACAAACGATGCGCATAACGGGTACAAAAAACATACATAATCGAAACCAATCTCGTTGCTTTTGTATTGAAAGCTATAAAAGTATGGTGGAGAAACAAATGACATCTGTGCACGTATCAGTGGATAAAGGAAAAATTTCATTTATAGCGATAGGAGCGGCTATGCTCTTTATAAAAGCTTGCGTGCATATATCTATCCAACGTGTCCGCAAAGTACGAGCACTTGCAAAGATGATAATTATTTTTACGTGTCACGGAAAAAGTCGACGAGCAAAGGAAAGGAGATGGTACAAAAACGAGTAAAATCCAAGAATGATAAAAGTTGAAATCGCGAACAAAGAGAGGGAATGAAAAAAAAAGAAAAAAAATAACGAGTTGAAGTAATGAACATGCAATATATAATATCCGAATGATTTATTGAGTTTTAATTTTAAGATACTACAGATACTTGAAAAAATGAAATTTGAAACAAGAAATCTGTAATTTATTTAAAAAAATGTATTCTTTAAAATGACAAAATTTTTAATATGCCTAAAAAATAAAAAAATTCAATGCCAAATTGAGCCAACTGTGTATTTTATTATTTAGAATTAAACAATAATTTTTTATGACTTCAAAAACTTCTTATAAGGATTTTAAATTATTTAAACAAATCTAGTATATTTCAATCTATGATATAATAATGTTTCCTTCATTTGCTTGGAATCCTTCTAAAAATTCCACTTATGTTCTTTAAAAGACTTTTCATGCATAAAATAATTTATTAAATATTTATTAAGATTAAATAATCTTTAACAAGAGTTCTCCTCATAGTTATAATTATGATAAAAAGTAATTATTAAAATAAGGATAATTCTTATTGTGATTATACACTAATCATATTTAAGCTGATTTACAAAACGAATAAATTATTTTTTGTTTTTTTAAATTTTACAGAACTTTTATAAAAAAAATTTTTTTTTTTTTTTTTTTTTTTTTTTTTATAAGAAGTATCACGGAAGTAGGCTTGTTTCTATTAGAAATTAATCAGCATTACACGCAGATAAATGAAATCATCACACACAAAGGGTCAAAAACTCAAAATATTCTCTCAAAAGAATTTAATTCACAAAATCAATTGGTGACCTTGACTTTGATCCCAAAGTCATTCCTTTAGGTTATTTCAAGTTTATATTTCAACATAAAAAAATTTGATAATTTTATTTATTATAAAATTAATTTATTATATGTACTTTAAAAAAGTTGATTTAAAAATAACATTAAAAATTCACTAAAATGACTTTGAAATAAGCTTCAAAAATCTTAAAATTCATGTACAAAAACTTTTTAAATCCTTAGAAAAAAGTGATTAAAACAATCAGAAAAAGGTTTGATTTTCGAACACTTGCGCAGGTAGGTCAGTGCTGACAAATTAGCTATCAAATGTAATTTAGTCTATAAAGCAAATCATTGTAGTAAATCATAATTTTTTAGAATCAAACTTACAATTAAATATAAATTAATTTAAAAAAATCTTAATGTTTTCTGTGTAATATTTATGTATTCTGCGTGATTTCTTCTATTAAAAATTATTTCATTTTTGTCGCAATAAGTTATAACTTTAAACCATTTCATCATCCTTCTCTAAATTTCTACAAAGTAATACGTCTTCTACAACCTCAAACGGCACGAAAAAACCATTAACGTGTTTCACAATAACGAAAACGCTCCCACTTCTCAAAAAAAAAAAGAAAAAAATTCAAGCGACAAAAGGAGCTACAATGCCATAGTGGAAAGAGCGAAAGTGAAAAAAGAGCAGGGGGAGGCGCCGCTGCTGTGGAGATGCAAGGAAAAAAGTTGGTGGGAGGGAGCGTCAAGTGTGCCGAGAGCAAAGGCCGGGCGCGCGCGTATATAGGGGTTCGTTCAGCAAACTCGCGCGACAAAGGCTAATTGCAGAGCGCGTCGCCGGCGACAACAAGCCCATATTACGCCGGAACACATACCCACACAAATACACACACACACATACACACAGTCGCGCACACGCACGCACATATACAGCAAACGGGAGGTACATGCGGCCGATTTTCCTGCAAGCAGGGGGTGTGAACGAGTGGTAATGCCTCTTGTTTTTCCGCGCTCGGAAAAGGTACGTGGTTTT
The DNA here is from genome assembly GCA_030522745.1 of Eupelmus kiefferi. Taxonomy (NCBI): domain Eukaryota; kingdom Metazoa; phylum Arthropoda; class Insecta; order Hymenoptera; family Eupelmidae; genus Eupelmus; species Eupelmus kiefferi. The sequence continues at coordinate 3,072 of JAPYZB010001345.1, read as the reverse complement.
AACGTAATTTGTACGAATCTGCATGGCGATAGGGTGGTATGAAGTGTTATGTGATACTGGTGTGATTCTAGGATGACGCGTTGTAGACTCGGTTTCTTTACAATTTCGAGCGTAAGCATTTGACCGCGATTCATTTAGCATCATTTAAAAACTGAATTGACTTTTCTGTAATGTACTTTTTTTGTTTCTTTAAATAATTATTTTGTTTTTTCAAAGAGAAAGACCTTATTTGATAATTTTTTTTTCCCTTTTTTTATTTTTATTGTATATTGGTGTATTGGGACTCGGAGAGTCGGAGTACAATTGACCTACCTAGTAAGACGGACATAAGTAGCCTATACCTTTATGGCATAGGCTGAAACGACAATTTTAACAATACTAGTTAAATTCAGCGCATTATATGTAACCTAACCTAAACTTGATTCTCGCGCTCATTTTAAATGAACAATCAGAGTCAAGCAAAAAGGATATTGATAGATTGCTTATTTCACTATCATTTAAGTTTCAGTATGGCTCTGAGTAATATCATTGCTAACAAAAACAAATGTTTTACTATATAGTCTGGTTTACGAAG
>JAPYZB010001344.1:0-14826 GCA_030522745.1 Eupelmus kiefferi | reverse complement strand
TTTTTATTGCATGTAACATTAATGACGAATGCTTATTAAACATGTATTATCGTGAGAAATGTTTTTCATGAAAATGGTTTTGTCTAGGATCACATCTTCTTACGTTTCTTGCACTTTCACAAAAGATCCTATCTTCTTTTCCATAAAATCACGCACTGTAGCCATGTATGATCGATACCGATTTTTTTATTTAGAATGTATAAAACATTTAATCAATATAAAAGGTATTAATACCTATTCATAATTATTCATAATTAACCTCAGTCACTTTCAGGCACATTAAAATTAAACTACAATTATTTTATTTGCTTATTTCGATATTTGCTTCAATTCTTTTCGAATTTATTCGGATTATATTTGTTTTAAATTTTTTTCTGAATTTATCCCGGTCGCACTGAAACTTTTTGCCTGATCGATCCGGATGAGTTTGAAAAGAACCGACATTCTGAACCTTTTTCGAGGGTTCATACACTTATTTCATAATAAGAACGTAAGTTTGTAGATTTTAATAATCTTTGAATTTTTATATAGATAAATTATAATAAAATTTTTCAAGAAACAAAAGACCTTCAAAATCCAATAAAAATCAAATAAATTTCGGGTATTTTATCAATTTCTTTTTTTATATTTATTTTAGCAATATAACATTTTTTTTTGTCACTCAACAGTTTTTTCTCTTCTCATATTATATAATTTTTATTACATTTATACAGTATTACGATATAAGGGCCTATATAAGTTTTTTGCCTAGCGGGGCGAAAGTACCACTTTTCCTCACGGCGCCCGATTACAAAAGTTAAGTAATTACGATCTCGCTAGGCAAAAAAATAGTATACACACCACGGGAGCAAATAAAGAATGCCTCAGATCGCATGTTTGTCACCCTCGCCTTCGGCTCGGGCTACTTTTGCTCTCTAGGTGTGTAATGTACTATAAAATTTAGGTTCATTTGCACATAAGAAGTAGTACCTTAAGGGAAAACAGTACCAAAAACGTTTCTTGCTTTATAGACCTTAGCATTATTGATAATAATTAATTGTTGATATACATTTTCAAATTTTGACGACCTGAGGCACAAAGACAATGTTCTTATCTATTGTTTAAATTAAAATTGAAGTCATTTTGTTAAAAATGGAAGTCAAAAACGAGAAATACGGAATCAATAATTTATTCCTAGACATATCTAGGGAGACTTTTACTTTCTACTACTACTTTACTTACTACTTACAAATTTACTTACTTTCTTTCTTCAAAATTAAAAAATGTTAATTTGGACAAGAAGAATATTATTTTGAGTTTGAGATCTTTTAGATTAAATCAATATTTTTTAATTCTGAAAAAAGAATATAAAAAATTAATTTTTCTACATTTTTTATTTTTTTCTTAATTTTTCTAAAAATAAATTAGGTCTTATGTAACAAATGAGATAATATTAAAAATATCTACAGCTCAAGTTTTTAGAATTATTGATCTGAACCCTACGATGTCTTTCATATTTTAATACATTTATAAAAACATGTTCCAAAATACTTGGATTCTTTATGTAAACATTTGAGATTTGGAGGTGTATGTTTACATTGTAATTATTTATCTCCGAAGTAATTTACGATCGTTTATTTAATCTTACGATCATTAATTTATGATAATTCGGCGCTTCTTTTCACTATCTACTCGTTAAAATTCTCCTTCATATGTATGTATTAAGCATACTATATTTTATATACCACTGATATTTGAATCCGATTGCGCTTTAAAGTACACATGTGGTAAAGCATAAGGCTTGGGTTAAATTTCCCTTTGTAGCTGGTACATTTTCTGCATGGCCAGTTGCTATCTCTGAGTCCATATTCTTATCCAGCTAACTCGTAAAAGTTATGAAATCAATATTTTAAAATAACAACATTTTCATTGCAAAAATTAACTCAAAACAACATAATGATACCCTGTTTTTCTGTATTAGCTCATGTGTCACTTAAAAATATGCAAAAGTACAGCTTTTAAATAAACTATTAAAAATGTCAAAAATACCAAAAATTAAAGGGAAACGATTGGGGATGATCATCAAACAACGAACTTATAAGTTATAATACGTATATGTTTTATTATTATCATCATAAACATATTATGAAAAAAAATTAATTATTTTTATTTATTTTAAATTACTTTCTTTATTTGTGTATTAACATTTTTATCCATACTGAAGTAAATAAAAAGTAATCATTTCTATTTTCTACCGGCGGCAAAGTTTGTAACAACATATGTAGCTATAAAGCTGTCTGCATTGAAATCGACCGACAAACACGTCTAGACCAGACACAAACGGGGGCAAACTTTCAAACTGGCACAGGTCGTCTGGCTACCTCCAGCTTTCATTCTATCCCTCTTCTTCCCTTGCCTTTTTACTCCCAGTTTGTTTGTAGCCGTCTCTCATACCCTTCTTCTCTGCAGACCAATTGTCATACTATTACATGATAATACAACAGTTTGTCTTCTGTAGAAAAAAAATTAGATTTACTAATAGTTTTTGAGATTACGAAATTTTACTATTTTTATACAATTAGGCGCATATTGTTTAATTTTTATGAGCTTATACTTTATTTTTAATGATTAGTTACACCAATACCAAAATAGTGGCCTGAAAGCGTATCCTTGCTGTCAAATTAACTTTTGAATAATTGCTACTAAGAGTGTGAAAAATTTTAATAAAAAATTAACTCTTTAATTCATTGTTTTATATGTATGTAATAGATGAATTTTAGATGCATTCATTTTTATTAACAAGTAATATAAAAATTTTTAAAAGTTGATAAAAGATTTCCGGATATTCAAAAAACATTACTCATTTTAAATTAGTTAAAAAAACTAATTTATAAAGGAGAGAAAAAATGAAATCTGAACTCTTATAGAATTAATTTGGACTTTCAAAATTAAATATATTAAAAATTATCTTACATTACTAATCATTATCATTATTACATCATGTATAAAACTCGTCGTGCATCGGCGGAAGTTAGTCCACTAGAAGTTAGACTACTCGATTTATGGACAAGTTTTAGGGGTTCCATTGCTATTCAAAAGTCGCTTATTTCCACATTATTTAAGTTTAATTAATTACATTGATATTCAGTGGAAAAATGGTTGGTAGCTAAAGTTTCAACTCAGCAATCGAATTCAGACGTGATCACGTTCTTCCAGCGTTTTATTTTGTCTTAATATTAGTGCATACTAAATTAAATTTAAATGTTCTTATTAATATTAAATATAAAAATTGCATGAGCTCGGCATTATAGATATAACATTTTTCAGCAACTCTATTATATTACTTTGGACATATACTTTTCAATTTTTATTTAATAATATGTCGTATAGTTTTTATTGTATATTGTCAAATGTTTTGAATTTTTGTGAATGGTGTCACTATTTTTGTGTGTAGGTATGAATAAAACACAATATTTTAAGAATGTATTTACTATTTTAGTTACATTGAAAGTTCTTATTTATATACATTTAACTTTAATTTAATTTAGAAAAAAATTGTATTGGTCAGTTTAATATCCGCATTTGTACGCTTAACGCATTATCGTACATTCAGATATAATGTAATGCATATGAACTTCACCATTTGTCGTCGAATACTTAGACTAAGTATAATAGTGTTTATTTTTTTTTTTTTTTTTTGTAAATTTAGAAAAAATTGAGAATCTATTAGTAATATGTTTTAATTTTTTGTACGTAAGTGGCAATATCTTATTATTAAATTCCAAAATATTTTAAATTGTTGAAAAAGTTGGTAAAATTATGTTGAAAAATTAAAACTCATTACGATTTACCCGCTAGCATTTCCTGACAGCTACCTTCGGTATCTCTTTAAATTTTTAAAAATATTAAACGGCCTCGTAATAAAATATTATGATTTTAGCTATCCCTGACAGCACCAACAACCAATAAAGTAGGTTTGGGGATAAATGACAACCTCGACAATAGAATCGAAATCCATCCAAGTATTGAGAAAAAGCAGTCTATTTGGAGAAAAACACAACAGCGATTTAAAGAAATAGATGAATGAAATAAAATTATGTTTATAAGACTCACGAGTGTATTGCTTATAAAATGAAAAATGTTAATTTTATTCATTATTTTTGTATAAAAAATGTTAAGACTATTATATAAATTTTACTTAAGAATACTATGTAGGAAATTGTTTTCATTATTAAAAGTATTGATAAAAATGCAAAAATAGTAAATTCTATAATATTGAAAAACTAAAAACCGTAACTGTAAAATTGTAATCGTAAAATCCATATTAATTTTTAAAAAGTGAGGATAGCATAAAAATTATATCCAACGAATATGAAATTTTGAAGAATACTGAAGTAATTTTTAATTGTTATTAGTTCGTAAGAATTCAAGACACCATTTGTAAATAAAAAATAAAAAATACTTGATTATCTTAAATGTTTAAAATTTATTCTATGAATAACGTACTTCAATTTACAATAATGTATTTTATATATTTATGCAGAAGTTATTGATATTGCTAAATTAAGTTTTTGTTCAATATATTTTATCATATAATTTTTTTTTTTTTTAAATATCAAAAACTAGGGACTATCCGGAACAAAAATGGTATTTTTAGATTGAATTTACTTGTTATGATAATTTATTTCTAGTAAAAAAATATTATTAATTAAAAAAGCATATCATTTAAATCTACAATTTTTATTTTTGACATTTTTAAATTAAAATTTATTAAATTGTATTATATAGTATAACAGATATAGTAAAATAAATATAATATATATGATCAATTCGTTTTGAAATGACAATTCATCTATTTATTACATTATTTAAAAAATAAAAAAAAATACTTTATTAATTTTTTGAACCAGAAACAGTGCCATTTAGGGACAATGATATTTTATTTTTTGTAAAATAAGCTAACTTTTGAGATTTAATAAATGATTTAAGTTATCGATCCGTTTATAATTTTTTTGAGATTATGAAAAGCTTTAAATGATAGCCACAAAATAATATTATCTTAGAAACTTCATCTACTTATAAATAAAAAGCTTGTATACAAATTTTGCAAATTTCTTTACCATAATAGAGAAAATTGGACTTGAAGTTGGTTAGCAGCTGAAATTTGTCTTTAAATTATTATAATAATCCTTACTGTGTATAGTTAGAATAGTATATTTTGATACTAGTGCGAGAAACTGATTCCAGCCTCGTGTCGACGTTTGGCCTCGAGCAAAGCGTGGGTGAAAAGGTCACAGGAGGTTAAAATTGCATTCTCGCTCATGTATCGAACCGTATTTTTTGATACGATGTGCACAAAGCGAGATTTAGCATAAGCTTTGTTGTTCGAGCGTGCGCAAAATCGAGCTTTGCGCACGGAGTATCAAAAACATGAGGCTGAAATCACTTTCTCACACTAGTATCTGCTTGATAAAGGCATATTTATCAAGATGAGCTTACTCTGTTTACTTAAAATAAATTATTGAGCTTAAAATACGCTCCGTTTTATATATTTTCAGATACACATGCAGAAAACTATAAACAAATATCATGTCGTGAAGAACTATTTTCCAACTAAGTCTTAAATTTTTGTGCATATTTAATATCATCAAATGCATAGTTTAAGTTCTTATTAAAGTTTTTCCTATTTCAGGAATCTAAATTATATATCTGTTGCTTGCCGGAATAAGTCGCAGTTTTCGAAAATTGATTTTTTACCATTTTTGTGTGGCTTAAAGGCTTCTCTTTTATAAAGAATTCATAGTCTATCTGAAAAATTAATATTTTATATTGATATCACATCGGCTCTAAGCGAATAAGTCAATTTTCCACAATTACTTCCTAATTTTACGAATAAGTCCACTACATTATATATAAATACAATTTTAATTGCTTTTATATTTATCTAAATTTGACCTTTTTTTTACTAATATAAAACCGTCAATTTCATCATTATCGGGAATTATCAGGACTTATTCGGTTCTGATGGGAAGTTTTCTTTGATGTCAGTGCACATACAAATATTATAAGATCATTTTCTCAATAACATGAATTTTGACTTACTCGTTTATTATTGGAATTCACAGATGTGGATCTTAAAATTGCTACTAAATCGATTTTCCAATTTTCAATATTTCTGATAATAATAGCTCATATAATAAATAAGGAAAATTACGGTGCGCAGGGAATGGTAGAGCTTTGCTATTACTGTGGTTCAAGCGTGGCGCCATCTACTGCCTTCGATTTCTACTTGCTCACAGTAGGGGCGCGAGTTAATTTACAGAATCTCATTAACTCCCATTTAGTACAACAATATACTTTCAAAGGGAGGACATTTCATGTAGCTAAAATCGGCAAGTTGAATAATATTAGAGCTTCTTTTAAATTGCCAACCGATTATATTGTCGCTTTATATGAAGAATTTGGCTGCAGATTTTCTTATAAGTTTTTTCTTCAACTTCTTTTTTTTTTTGATATTGTAAATTTTTGAATTTGTATCAATCAAGCCGTATCAAATTTAGTGTTATAAAGTTAATAATTTCTGAGATATTAATAGAACTTTTAGTTTTATTTTCCAATTTGATCTATGTTTTTTATCATCTATAAATTCTGTTAACCACATCTTGTTATCAACGATAACAAGATGTATGCTTGCATTAACATAGTATTGACAACATGAAACTACATTGACTCGTTTATTTCAATAAAATGTTTGATGATTCATGGCGATTGACAAGATCTTTTTTATTTTATTTTTCTATTAAAAGAACAATAGCTTCTATGAACTATTTGTTTTTAGAACGTATGAAAGTTTGAGCAACATTACGTACAGCGATTAAAAATAACAATTTCAGACTTTTGTTTGTTATTTTTTTAACTTTTTAATACAAGAATAAACATATCTGAAAAAGAAATTTTTTGACACTTGTGCGTAAAATCGACTTTTGCTTGAACAAAAAAGTGAACGATAAATCTTGCTTTGTTTAGGTCGTATAAAAAAATACGGTTCGATCATGAGCGAGGAAATGATTTTAGCCTCGTGTGGCCTTTTCAATAATAGGCAAATATTTGCAAACGTCCCTGCGAGGCTAAAATCACTTTCTCACACTAGTTTCATGGTCGGTATAATTTCTACTAACTACTTGAAATAATTATTTTTTTTTCAAACAAATTCGACAACCTACTTAACAAAAACTGAAAAAAAAATTTTTAGATTTTAAAGAATATGCTGAAATTTTATAGTTTTTGAAATCCATTGTTTTAAAATTAGAAAATCTCCTTAATAAGGATTCTATAAATGAAAAACATTATTCAAAAGGGTATAACTTTAACTTTTATTACATAGACTTCATTTTCAAAAATATTTTATAGCTTATCAATTTATTATTGACAATGATATTGTTGATATATTTACATCTTTAAATTCTTTACAGTAGTATATAAATAAACGCAATAAAAATATAGGAAATACGTGAAAAACAAAAATTTGAGCTTATACAAAAATATTTTACGAAATATTGAGAATAAAGAGAAAATTACCCGTTTCTACATTTATAAGGATGCATATAGCTTTTGGTTTAACAACAAGGAGCTATTCACAACTTTCGTTTTGACTCTAGAGCGGTAGACGCAAACTTATCAAGTGTACTTCTTGCCCTTCGTCCCAAAGTGCTCTACAGCAGTATATACTAATGATTCCGTCTGAGTGGAAAATTTATCAGTGGGGAGATAAAAATTTTAAATCGACAGTCGACAAAGAAAAAAAAGATAATAAATATTGAAAATTAAATATATTTTGACTACTTAAAGCAACGTTCCCTTTAATCGAAATTAGAAAAACTTACAAAAAATTATGAAAATATGTCTTGAAAGATATAAAAATATAAAGAAGGGTAGATCATTGATTAATTTTCGATTGAGCGTATAGAAAAATAAATATAAAAATCCAAGCTTTTCATGTATATTTTGTTTATTCGTTTAAATGTACATACACTAAGACCTTAGCTAATATACACTTTGTGTATACTTGTGGGCAATAAAACTTTATTTGGTGATTAGAAAAAATCACAAACCAAAATAATTGTAATTCATCAGCCGGTAGTAAAACTCGATATTATTTTTAATAACTAGCTTTTAATAGTAACAAATTTTCAAACATAATAATTATTCATTGGACACAACCCTTTTAACACTAAAAGTCTTAAAAACGTTTATATTAAGTTTTAAATGTAATAACTTCATTTTTGTTAAACGTTTCGTGATCCCGAGAAATTAATATTTGACAAATTAATAATAACTCAATGAATAGTTAGCCATAAAAAAGTAATACAAAAAAGTAATATGATGTTCGATTAACAATTGAACTCGGTTGAACCTTTCGTTCCCTATTTACTAAGTTACATTCGTATTCACCAAACAAAATAAAATTCATAAATATTAAAATAAATGAATAAATGTTCGCAAAGTAATGACGCAAATAATAGACACCTAGACGTTTTACGCTTCTTCTGCAACAGTTATTATAAAATATTTTTTATTTTTACTTCTTAATATTTGATTGCAAAATATTTTTAATATTAAAATACCTTATTCAATTACTTTCTCCTTTGTATATTACAATTTTGTATAAATTTTATTTTGTAATACCTAGAATCGCAAATATACATGTAAGTAAATACAATATCATAAAAAGTAAAAAATTTCCAAACTCTAACAAAATCGCACACTCTTTCACATTCTCGTTTTATCGAGTCGCGAGGGCTTGACTAACAAGTAGATTGAAGCACGCACATAAGCACAAGTCAGACCAGAGGGTTCAAAGGTTGCGCGAAGGGCTGCTCAGAATTGCAATATCCCCACTAAGTGGCTATTAGACTTATGTTATACGAGCTACCCATTGAATTGAGTCTTTAACTATAATCATCGCCAATTAGAACCTAAAAAAAAAATAAAAGTAATAACAGTGTTACATTTATTTAAAACTGTAAAGATAATATTCTTGCCTCATGGAAAAAAAAATTAGCATAACATGCGTGTAGAAAATTATATAATTTTAATATAAAGATTCTACCAGTCACAAAATTTTTAAAAATTTTAGTATTTCTATCAAACTTCGGCAAACCACATAAAAAAAAATAGTTTTGATGAAATATATTGCAGCTGCAAAAGATTATATATAGGGCAAAAAAGACATCCTAAAATTTTTAATTTTTAAATATATCATAAAATTATAACAGAAATATATATTGAAATATTAGAATCATAATTTCTTAACTTAATTAATACTGCAGTTCAAGTCGCTGAATAAAGATTGAGAAATTGCGATCATTTATTGCAACTTTTATTGCGGCAATAATGGTACTGAAAGAGCGACGGTAGTGACTAGAGTGTTAATGTACATTTATATAATAATTTATTTATTTAATTCCAAAAGGTTAAATAGCTCAAACAATCAAATAAAAGATGTAAATAAAAATATTATTAAAATAAAACGTAATTATAATCTTTTAAATTTAATATTATAAATAATATTAATAATATTTTATATAAAGTTATACTAATTAATTAAAATGATAATCAAAGAATAATTATATTGTAATTATAATGACATAACCATTTACATAATAATATTTATTCCAACTCCAAAATTGTATAAATCCATAAGATAACGTCAAAATAACGAAGTACGATGATAAACAAAAAACGAAGAATACATAATTGATGGTGATGAATAACTGGGCGACGTGACATACTTTTATATTATCTTTTTTTAAAGTAATAACTTCTGCTTTTTGTTTTTTCTTTCTAATCTTCATTATGTTAAATTATTAATATATATATATATAAGTTTCTACATGAGGTTCTTACATATTTTGCGCCTTTTCTTCCTGACATATCAATTGCGATGATTCATATTTTTTTCTTTTAAAGAATGTTTGGAATCTTGTGAGCAAGTCGTACAGAAAATTGTTTACTGGTCATTTGGAATTGTACTTGAACGATACATTTACTTTTTATTCCCTATAGATATTTGCACTAAGATCGTATATCTTTTTTGCACCGTTTCGAAGTCATTTATTTAAATTTACTTTTTTCAAAAGCATAATTACAGTCCGCTGTTTTAATTACAATTCAAGTAGTATGTGGAAGTAAAGCATCTGGTGTTCACATTCTGCTCAAGAGTAAATGCAAGTATCTTAAACAAAAATCTGCAACTATTAAAATTTTTCTAAAAATTTAATGTGTATATAATATTACACTGCGGTATTGTTGCCTAAGATTCTAATTCAAATGGATGATTAAAAGTTAATGAGATCAAAACTTATGATAATAATTGTTTGGTCGAAATGTTTCATTCTCTTAAATATAATAGTTTTAATAGTAAAGCTCGGTTTGACCAAGATGCATATATCTCTGGGGTAAACATATGTCGTATTTATATGTTATTTTGTTTCATCATAATTATACGCTTGCGTAACTCTTATCATTACCTGCATCAAGTTGACTTTCAATAAATACATAATTGTCTTTTTAATAATAAAATATGACAATTTAGCGTTTTAAGTAACTATAAATCAATTGTCTGCCCATATTTCTATGATTATTTTTTCGCCTATATGACAGATGACTATTTGTCAAAATTACTGTTTCGTTAAATTGTTTTTAGGTTTTTTTTTCGTTTTGATATTCATAAAACGTGAATTTAGATTTTGTTCAGAAGGATCATGAATTACAACTTGTTTAACTATTTCAAATTATTTAATATTTTCATTTTCATCTGAAATCCAAAATTTTAATAAAGTATTAGTTTTAAAAAACAATGGTACCACTAATGGTATCACTGGTATTTTATTTTATATCTATCTAATTTTAATCTTTAATTGAATAAAAAGATTTTGAAAAAATTACTGTAATGCATCTCTGTTGGTACTTACTACAAAGTTCGTTTGCCGAAATTTTTTTTCGCAAATATTGCGTGAATTTCTGTTAAATTTGAACCGAGCAAAAAGCAATTCTCAAGAAAATCTAAAAAGTTCTGTATTACTGCAATTTAATATGAGCCTGAAATGCAATATATTTAATCGGACTTGCATTGTTTTATTACATCATTATACTGTTTTCGTCAGTTTACTATTATTTTCTTTTAAAATTCCTATTTGTTTTAGAAATTCTCAGTCCCACTTAGATTTTCAAGCATATCATATGAACAATTACTGCAATGGTAACGTGGTACCAACCAATATGCGGGGGAGGATTCAAATAAGCGCACTAGATGCACGCACTAGTCAGTCAGTCAATCAGTCAGTCTTAGTCCTCCCTTTTTCTCTTTTTCACTCTGTCTCTATCCCTCTCTCTCTCTCTCTCTTTCCTCTCTGTCTCATTCCCTCTCTGTTTCCTTCTCTCTTTCTGTTTCTCTTTCACCACACACATGCTCCTTATGTATCTCAGTTTGTTTGTCTGCCTCTCTCTCCCGCACACATCTGCAGATACACACACATGCACACAGCCACAGAGGGAGAGAGAGAGAGAGAGATTCGCAGAGAGAGAGAGGCTCCCCCTCCTCTATCCCTATCTCTCTTTCTCTGTTCTTCTCGCTCTTTCTCTCCCATTCGTTTAGTTTATATATAAGTTAGAGATGGTCGAAGGTGGCGGCGATGGCGGTGCAATGGCGGGGGCCACAAGGTGGGGGACTCGTGCGAGATCGCTGGCGCGCACTGTCCTGCAGTTTCATTCAGCGCGCTGTGGAAAGCGCTCGTTTTCAGTGATATGTCGTGGCAGCATGACACATGAAGCGCGAGGACGCCTGGCGCGGCCCGCATGAAATGACGAGCGAACTACGAATACGAGCTACCGGCGCATTTTTGCTGCCGCTGATAATAGCGTTACTTCGCGCGCACTTTGCAACGGGTGAGTTGAAAGGAACTTGAAAACCCTGGTTTTCTCCATGCGTTCCACTTTTCTGCTCGCTAAATAACATTCAACCTAGACGATATATATCTTTGCAAGTGTCATTTAATATATATCTATATTCTTGTGTGTGTGTGTATCTGTGTGCGCGTGTAAATATTCATATATATCTGCACGGATGTATGTATGTTTGGATGGGAATTGTTGGATTTTATTAAAATACTTTATTAATAAATTACGTACATTTTACTAAATACAGTTTTGGTAAATTAATACTTTATTTTTTTTCTTCGCACCACAGTGATTGCAGTGTTGAGCAATCATGTTCTGCATGTTCGCATCTATTAATTTAGGAAGAGCCAACGGATAGATCGTTATTACATTCGCATTTGTTTTCGTATTTACATTTAGTGACAAGCGGATAAGAGCAAATAAACGCGCCAATTAGAATACATAAGAAGCAAATATGTGATCATCATCGAAATAGCCTGGACGCTATTATTACTAATTTAAAATTCATTCAAGAAACAATAAAAATAAATAATGTAGCTTGATAAAAAATACAGAATATATACTTAATAAAAGAAACATTTAAAAAGTTATACACAAAAGCGCGCTTATACTTATATGAATACGTGCATGCGCGTATCAGTGAACGAGTTATTTAAACTTATTGTTAGTTCTACGATAATAGAGAATAAGCAATACAAATTGTACACATAGAATAAAAAAACTATTTTGTTAAATTGTTTTCTTTTCTGTTTTGTTTTAAAGTTGGATTACTTATTTCTTACTTACTGTATATTTACTTCCCTTCTTGTCTTCTTTTTTTCTTCAACCCCGCCTCATTTACCCTGACGAGTCCTCATCCCTGTGATACTCTTACTGTTAGCTTCGTCTGCACGTCTGGATGAAGCTGAAGCTCTCCTCTTCTGTTGCAGAGCACTGACCCGCAAACTGGTTCCTCCATTACACCAAGATCTTTCTCTCTCTCTCTCTCTCTCTCTTTCTCTCTTCCCCCACCCCTTCCTCCTTCCCTTCCTCCCTCTCTCTTCCGTTCTCCACTCCTCTCTCTCTTTCTCTCTCTCTCTCTCACTCTCTATCTTATAATAAACATCACTTATCTCTTAATCTGTTTCACTCGTTTTTCTTCACTCTTCTTTTTTATACACTTGTGGACACTCTTATACTATTATCTATTTATTTTTTAAATAATTTCATATATTTATTGTAATAATTATAAATATTTGTCATTAGAACAGTTTTTACTTATCTTATATATGTATGTATCGATACATATCAACTACCGCATATAAAACAAACTTAGGTCTCTTAATTTTTTATTTCAATATTTAAAATTTCCTGAAAGAATTAAAACTTAGGATTGCATTTGATTAATTTGTTTGCTTTTTTTTTAAATAAAGTAGATATATAAAAATACTAAACATTTCTTTTATTAATACATGTTTACAAATTTATTGTAATATAAAAAATACGAATTTATAAAATTTTTAAAATATCTCATGTACAAGATGAAGTGCAGGAATACGTAAACACGTGCGTAAAAGCTTGCTCCACTCGTAAACTATTTCAGTTATCTTTAGCAGTGTGATAAAGTTTGTCTCATATCGTTCTTAAAAAGCAAAAAAATAAAAAAACATTCAATATTGAAAGCTTGAGTTTTCGATAATTTATGAATTGACTAAAATATCGAAAAGGATATTTTCAATTTCATGTAAACATATATGAAAGACATAAAAAATCCTACTAAATCTGTATTTTATTTATTAAAAAATTTTTTCGCAATAAAGTAATTATAAATGAAGTACTTAAATACAATTAATAATACATATGTTCAAAAAAATGCTTTTTATTAGATGTAAAATGTAAAGAGAAGAAATTTTGTAGTCTAAAGAATTATATTTTGTATTAACTAGATTAAGCCACTACATGGTACAAGATAAGGGTAATCAAGGTAAACATTCATAAAATGGAAAACTAAAAAAAATATAGTATCTTTTTCTAAATAAAAAAATTAACTACTTTTTAAATCGATCTGAAACAGATTTAACAGACTTGCCATTGAGATCGTTACCGCGCCTTTTAATCTGCTAAAATTCAAAAGTGCCCCCATCTTTTATAAAAATTATCAAAATATTTGATAAAACTAATATATTTTTTTAAATAAATCTAAACTAATAATAAAAATCAAATTAAATAACAATATATAAATTATTTCAATAATTAAAAATAAGTATTTTTCTAAATCTTTCTTTTTAACGATTTTTTAAAATCGTGGATATTTTAGCAAACGATCTAAAAAATAAAAAGAAAAAACAAAATTTATCGATAAATCAAATTAAAAGAAAATATTTAAAAATTAGTGTCAATTTTGTATAATTGAGTGTAGTTTTAAATTTCATACAAAGGTTACCTTTTTGTAAATTGAAAGCTCTTTCTCTGAAATTCTTCACATACTTTACTGAAATATGTTCACAAATAAGAATATTAATTTACTATACATTATACGTGAGTTGTATATGGATCTTCGATTTGACGGTATGAATTTTTATAAAATACCATTCTGGATATTTACAGTGTTCAAATGCTTTATTAGATTGTAGAATTATAAATATAAAATATATTTTTATTGTTTCTTCATTTCACGTTAATAAATTAAATACTTAAAATCGTTTAGTTAATCGACCTGTATTAAAAAAATGCAACTCATTTTCTTATTATTATTATTATCTTGCATTTATTGACACTATTTTACTTATATAAGAATTATTAATGTAAGAATGTTTTTAAAATTGGGTTAAGTTACTTTTATGCAAGTTACAAGCTTTAATCTAGCATTATGAAAGTTTTACTTTATTGAATTTTAAATTAAATAATTAG
>JAPYZB010001343.1:0-14828 GCA_030522745.1 Eupelmus kiefferi | reverse complement strand
ATTGTATTTTCACTAATTTAATAAATACATTCATATTTAAAATGCATGAATTTTACTATTAAAACTAGTATATATGTACTAAATTTGATAGTGTATATAAACTAAACTTAATAGTATACATTTCACTAATTTAATTAGTGCATATATCCCACTTTTTAAATTAGTTTATATTCACTAATTCATAGTGGAGCATTTTGGACTAAGCCATTTAGTGCATATACACTATTTTTTAGTGATTTTTCACTATTTCAACTTTAGAGAGTGCGCCCGAGCGAAGCGAGGGTGAAAAGGCCACACGAGGTTGACATCACTTCCTCGCCCATGTATTGAACCGTATTTTTTGATATGACGTGCACAAAGCGAGATTTAGCATACGCTTTGTTGCTCGAGCGTGCGAGAAATCGAGCTTTGCGCTCGGAGTATCGAAAATCATTTATAAAAAAAAAAACGGTTCAATACACGATGGGGGAAGTGATTTCAACCTCGTGTAGCCATTTCACCCTCGTTTCGCTCGGGTGCAAACGTCCACACGAGGCTGAAATCACTTTCTCACACTAGTATCGAAATGTACTATTTTTTAATGGAGAGCGCGAAACTCACCTTCTCGTGCTTGTTTTGCATGCGTGAAGTAGCTGTTTTTGCATGGCGCGCGTGAAGAACTTACTTTGCACACTACGTGAATAATAGAAGCGCGGACTTCTCAGTCCACATCTTGTCATGCATGTCTCGCGTGATGTCACCTTCACTTCACACTCGTCGAGCACGTACTCATTGATCTTATTCTTAACTTCAGTGAATTTCGCGCTCTCCATTAAAAAAAGAGTTCAATACATGTGAGTGAAGCAAGTAATTTTTAAAGGACACCCACGGTTTAAACTACACCCGTGCAGGAATACTTATTTCAAACACTTGTATCGAAATGTACTATTTCAGTTAGACGGGGAGCAGCTGGAAGTTGACAGTGTGATTGTTATCGACTAAAGCAATCTCAATGCTGAGCTGATCCTGGCTGATCCTGGCCGTTTGAATTCGCAACGCGTCGAGTACAATTTATTATTGACGAGGACTGACATACATTACACGGCGATAGATTTGAGGCTCATGCCTATTCCCTATAGGAAAGAATAAGATGAGGAGTTGACCGTGTTTCAAATCAACTGTTCCTGCTGGTGGCTTTGGTATTTCCGAACCACCAGCACCCGGTTGCACGGACTTTTACGTCTACCTCACACACTGTCTTTTCATCTTTTGATGCGCATTTCGCGTAATTTTAATTTAAGTATGTACAAGCGCCGGAAAAAATATTTTTCCGAACTTGTACCTAAAATGGCAACGCCGTATATTTTACCACAAGTGTAAGTAGACAACCCCCAAAATATATCGATATCGGATCTTTACTCTTCGTTACTCTATGGTAGTCTATTCTTATAAGATATATACTGTCATAGAGTAACGAAGATTTAAGTATTAAAGATAATCATTATCACATAATAAAATTTATGATTGTCAAGAAATATGTCTATAAGCTCAATAATGAGTATGTATTTTCTTCGAGAAATACTATGAAATCTTTCGCCAATCTTCTATAATTACGGGTAAAAGTTGGAAAGAATTTTAATCTTAAAAATATTATTTAAACCGATCGATCATGATCGGATTTTGAATCAGGAGTTGTCCACTGTGTTCAAACTTCATCTCAGCAAGTACAGTATGCGGACACAGTATACATTATAGCGGAACACTAAGCTTTGAACGAAGTGATCATCGCAACAATGCCAATTAATGACTCTCATTGCATCGTTGGAGTACCTGAGTAGACTCGTGCAAACTGAGTAATTCGTCGAGATATTCAGTAAGGTGTTAAAACCAAGTCATGTAATATTGAATATTTCAATGGGTATTAGCGGGCGTAAAGTTGTTGTTAGTATGTTAACAGGGTAATAAAATAAAAAATCTAAACTTAAAATTGAGATGATTAAAAAAACAACAACCATAACATTAAGTCACTATGATAGTATTTATTTTATAACAAGATATCAAATATTAATTATATAGCAAATATTTGTAATTTTGACAATTCTTTTTGAATGAACATTTTAAATATTAGTTAGTTATTCTGTCTTTCACCGCAAGTAGCATCGATAAATAACCTCCAGAAGTTTTCAAAATCTGCATAATAAAAAAAATCTTTTATAATAAACTTATTATATAGTTATAAAAAAATAAACACATGATTAAAAATAAACGCCAATTTTAATATTTTTGAATAAAAATGCTATTAAATAGATCACGTTTTCAATAAAAATTCATTTTTATAGAAAATATTTAAAATACTGATATACACACGCTGCAGTATAGGCTTAAAGAAAAGGCTGCAAATTTTCCTGCTGTGATTTCAAAAGGTTGCTTTGCTCGGTTCATAATAAGAATTAGAAGTTTTGTTTCTAGCGAAGACAAAACATACCAATTACTTTCATAAGCTGCATCGCCTACAGCCATACTCTATAATAATAAAAATAATTTATCATGTGACTAAGAAAAGTTATTAAACTTCATTTTTGAAATGCTTATTATTTGAAATTTATAGATTGAAAATTCATATCAATTCCAATTTCTTATAATTTTTTACTTCGATTTTACAATAAAATATTGATTAAACAATAATGCATGAATTTACCTCTGAGCGTAAAATTTCTGCAACATAACAATATACAAAAAGACTAAAGGCGTAGGCAGAAGTAAAGTATAGCATAAAAAGAAGTTCTATAAGTGGAATTCCATCTTTGTTGGTTGTTATCTAAATTATAAAAAATAAATCTCTTAAACAATCATTTTAATAAAAACTTCAAATGTATTCACTTGATAAAAGTTACTGTGTATTTTTTAAATAAATTACTTACTATTACTAATTGATAACCTTGAAGACAAAGTACAACTGAGGTTGCTACCATTTGAATTAAAAAGACAATATTAAATGCATCTTCTATAGCAATTGCAAATCTAAAACGGAAATAATATTTAATATTCCATAATATTATTAAATAATCATTAATTAATAATTTAATGGTAGACCAGAAACTGATATTAATGATTGCATTTTTATTAAATTTGATATTTTTTATTTGATAGTACTCTAACTCGCCTATTAAGATATGCATGTCTTTTAACGATAGATGAAAGCATTGCTGTAAATCCTTCACTACCCAGAGTGACTTCTTTTGGCGATCTTATAAGTCGCTCTCTTAAATTGTTTAGCTGACCACATACATGTAGTACAAGGACAGCGAAAAAGGCGTCTATGGCCGCAAAGGCAGAGGCTGCGAAAATTGTAGAAAAGCATTGACATATACATGTTATTTCGTATTGTGGACTCTTTTGGGTGTCATAGAAAAATTTAGCACTGAAGTATAACGGTCTAAGAGTCTCAGTTGCATTGCTATTTATCCTTTGTTTTTTTATAATATTGAAGAAAGATACCATGGCAAATGCGATAATTGTTCCCTCAGATAATGAAATTATTATTATGGACATTAATCGACTTAGCTTAGCATTCTTCCACATAATTTGAAGTTCCTCATGTTTTTTCATGTTCTTCCAGTCTTCGGTCATTAAGTCAATGAGCTGACTAAGTACTTAAAATTTAGTTATTTTTCGATCTGTTCACCTAAATCAACCTTTTTTTAACAAATGTTTTGATTTTTTCAAAATTTATAGATTGTCAGAAGTTTAAAAAGAGGTTGATTCTTAATAGTCTAAAACTAACGCCATAGTAAATTATAATAGTAAACATACTGTGTACTAAAGGCATAAAGTGAACCCTTTTTGACAAGCACAGAATACAACTTATAGACGATTTTATATGAGCCAAGACAAGTGTGAAGTGTAAACCCAAAAAGGAATTCTACAACCTTAAAAGGTTAAAAATGTCTCTCATCCGTGGTAGACATCATTCTTTTTGTGATACATGTATTATTGATTATTGCATGATCCGATATGTATTAAAAATATTAACGTAAATATTTGATTAATTCAAAATAAATAAAAGATTGATTTTGATTTTTGATAGAAGAAATATAGATTACTCAATTTTATTCGATTGAAGAGTGAACGATGAAAAATAAATAGAGTACCAGGTAAAAAAGTATAGCAACCGACAAAAGTAATATATGATGAAACTACAGAACAAGAGTTTTTAAAAAAAAGTGTAACAAGAGTTAACATATTTTTTCTGATTTAAATAATGTTTTAAACGCTCCCGTCAAACATTATATCGTCGATCTGGAGAAAAATGGTGCCATTTCAAAAGTTAGTTGGAAACGGTGTCATTTCAAAATTCATTTGAAAAAAGTGCCATTTCTGAAGAAATTCCATTTTAGAAAAATTTTAGTAAAATGGCACTTTATTGCCTGCACAAATTTTTCTATCTTGATTTTTTTTAATTAGTCATTTTAGAGGTATATACATTGTACTATTTAATAAAAAATTTTATCAATTTTTAATAATTGTGTTAATTTTCTCGTTTTGTGCACGTCGTATTGAAAAATATGGTTCGAGTACAGGAGTGAGGAAGTGATTTCGACGTCGCGTGGGATTTTCACCCTCGCTTCGCACGAGCGCAAATGTCCCCACGAGGCTAAAATCACTCCCTCGCACTAGTATTGAAAAGTACCATTTTAATACTCGTATAGGTATATAAGAAGGATAGTCTTTATAAATAATCAAAAAATGACCTTAAAACAAAAAGAAAATTTTAATTGAAATTTAAATGGTTTAATGTTTGTACCTCTAAGATGACTAAAAAGAAAAAAATCAAGATAGAAAAATATGTGTAGACTAAAATTATTTTGAAAAGGCACTTTTTGCTTGCGCCCTCAAATAACATTTTCTCCAAATGAAATTTGAAATGACACCTTTTCCAAATCAATTTTGAAATGTCACCGTTTCCAACTGAATTTTGAAATAGCACCTTCTTTCTCCAGACCGACGATATAAGGATATGACAAGGGCCAGAAACAGCCATTTTTACAATTTTGTCAAAAGTATCAATTTTGCTTCCGATTTAAAAACACAATAACGGCACTTTCGGCCTGCTGTGTACTTTTTTAAATTACTCTTTTGTTTAGTGCTCTTGGTCCCTATACTCTATTTTTTATCCATTATGTTACCTTTTTACCAGCTAGTTGGAAAAGTATCACTTTACACCTACTTTTGTGGTAAAAAAATCGAAACCATGTATACGTTTCAAAAACATATTTTTAACAAGTAAAAAATTATATATTTATAATAAAAAAATTTATTAAAAATGGTTACCATTTCTATTATACCAAATTCCAAGCGTTTTAAACAATGATATACTTATCGGGATATCAAATTTTGTTAAAATCTCCAAAGTTGCATTTAAGTCATCCAAAACTTCCGTAACCAAAACTGTTTGAGGTACATTACTAAAAAAAAACATAACGAATGCTGGTACAAAAAAGTGAATGTATGATAACACATTTACTTTTTTTCTCGAATTTGGCCATATTCCAAGAATGCGTAAAATTATACGACTTGTTCCCACAGCAACACTGAGACCTAATATAAAAATAAAAAAAAATTATTTAATTTTTTTAAAAAACAATCATTACAAAGAATGGCAGTATTCATATTTTTAATACAAAAAATTATAGTTTACAAATTTTTAACTTTAAAAGTAAAAAGTCAGTTGAAAAATCCTTTCTCGATTTTTCTCATATACGTGTGACTACTTGCGATTACATGTAGTTGTATCACTCTACTATTCTTTTCTTATTTACTTCTGTTAGATGCTCATTGTACATATCATGATTTTTTGTACGTATACATCACTGTCTATTATTTTTGACGAATTTTTGCTTCCTCATAGAGGAAACTTTGTAATAGTGAAATTTTGAGTTTCGTCAAATCGCTTGAGAAACATGTTTAGAAGTGTTAGAAGTTCGAATCATGTGAGTTTAGAAAATATCTGTGTGTGTGTGCGCGCGTGTGTGTGTGTGTGTGTGGGTGTATGTGCGCCCAACAGATCTCGGGAACTATAACTCCGATTTTAAATTTGAAAAGTGCATTCTTTTTATTTCGATTGATGTTTAACGGAAAAAAATCAGTTTTTTATTTCACAAATGAAGCAGGAATAATTGCACGATATTTCAATAAATATTTGCAGTTGCTTCCATGCAAGTAAATATCGTTGTAATGGCAGTTTAAAATATGTCGTTGTTATGGCATGTTCACCATACCTGCTGTGCCCGAGCCCTGGCGGAAAGTTATATGGGGCCTCCGTCACTACAGACTCATAGCGCTGCTCGATAGTATAGCTATCGAATCCGCATATTATATAACACTAGCACGCACGCACGCACGCACGCACACACACACAGATATTTTCTAAACTCACATGATTCGAACTTCTAACACTTCTAAACATGTTTCTAAAGCGATTTGACGAAACTCAAAATTTCACTATTACAAAGTTTCCTCTATGAGGAAGCAAAAATTCGTCAAAATGGAAAGTTATATGGGGCCTCCGTCACTACAGACTCATAGCGCTGCTCGATAGTATAGCTATCGAATCCGCATATTATATAACACTATAATATTGAATAGCTTCAGAAAATATATTGTTTCGACTAACTTTGACTCAGAAAAAATATGATTAAACATATTTAATATTTCAAGTATATAATAAACATATAGAAATAATAAATTAATTTTGGGAAAGCTACGTGGCAATGAATTCGCAGCAGTTTCTTTTCATTGTTTCAATATAAAACTTTATATTGTTTTCTTAAGCAATATTTATCAATCTCATCAAGTTACCGCAGAACTAGTTATAAAATTTCATTCAAAAAAATGTTTGAACGATCTTGTGAGAAGGTTCAAATCTTATTTTGCTATACACCTTGTCTTGTTAAAGTTATTTTTCGCAAAATTGTTTACGGTTATAAGTGGACTAAAAATTCGGATTTTTTATATTTATTTTTTGGTTTTAAAAACTGCACATTTTAAACTACTTAGTTTAAGCTTTAAAATGCATTCTCCTTGGTTCCTATAAGCCTGACTCATGAATTTTGCCTAAGGTAACCAAACTTGATTGATCAGGTGTGTATAATTTTAATAAAGTTCCAAATAAAAATATTAAATAATTGTTATATATTTAACTGAATTAAATTGTCTTACTGTAAAAGTATACATTTTTTGTGAACGTTTCTGTATTTTTGTAATATATTCTTTATAGACATGTATATAATTATTTGAATCATACCTTTCTTCGAAAAAAGCAACAATATAAACAAGTCCACATACATTTACAACATTACAAAAAATTTTACCTTCCGTATCGCTCATTGAAAATACGTCTATGCAAGTTGTAAGCTAACTGGCTATTTTCATGTTAAGAAGTATCCCCACTACCGAACCATCTTATTTCCTACCGTATATCATTGAGTTTTTATGAACATAAGCATGTATTAATTGGTCTTTAATTAGATGTTATGGAAGAAAAGGCTCGCTATTATAATATCTTCTCGAAAATGTTATTGCTTATAATTGTAATCGCTTTAAAACGGGAAATTCATTCTTACTTTGTATTCTATTATGCACTACGAATATTATTAGAGTTTTTAAGTTTATAGTAGTATGGAATTAAAACAACGCTAAGAATCCATTTCCTTGTAATGTCCGCTAATCAGTAAATAAGAAATAGAACCAATATAACAAACGACATCGAGAAGCAGTTTTAAAACAGTGTGCAGCTTTTATGGTTGGAATAACAGCAAATGAAATTATTTCTATTTTTGTAACTATATATACAATTATATAAAGTAATGAAATAAAAATGAAAAAATTCAGTAAATTATATAACGAAAAATTATAAGAAATTTACATGTTTGAACATAAAAATAACTGTTCGGTAACTATCTTAGTTTTGTATTTACTTTTAAATATTTCTTTTAAATATAATTCAAACAATTCTATAAATATAAATATTTTTAGTCCACAAATTGTGTTCACTTAATCAAGTAATACATGAATTAAGTATAAATAAAACTAAATGATTATGATCAAAGATTAAAGAAATCATATGTAATTTGGTACAACTAAAATTTTGAAATTTTTAATTTCTTTTATATTTTAACTGTATTGTTTAAATTAGTACCTATTTGTAATTTATTAATAAATTAACAAAAGCGTTTTTAATAAAATTATATCATATATTTGAAAAAATATATAGAATAAACAATAATAATAATAATAATAATAATAATAATAATTAGTAATATAATTATTAATACAATAATAAAATTAATAAATATATACACTTAAGTAACAATATGTACGTATTTCAAATGAAGCATAAAGTATTTCAAACTATCATAACGTAACGTAACGCATATTTTAATTTAAAAGCCTCGACGCTCGTAAACACATATTAATAATATAACTAGATTGGAAGGATCAGACGTATCATTGTGACTTCGCCGTCTTGAGTTCTTCAACATTAAATAATTAATTATTAAGAAAAACTTAAGAAAAAACGTTCAGCTGGCCATTATCGCAAAGGTACAGGCCATATATATACAGTTCCGTCAGAGAAGTCGCACACTTTCATTCCGGCAGTCTTAGTCCTTTAAGGAACAAGTGAAAAGACCTGAAAAAGGAAAATAAAAATTAATAAAATAGCAATGAAAAAGTACTAGTAAATTATAAAAGTAAAAAGTTCAAACTAAAAGTCTGTTTTGGCAATTGTATTTTGGTACTACCTATTTATTTTACATCAATTATAATATTTAATTAATGTTAATCCGCTAGATATTTTACTTATATTATGTTTTCTTTCTGTAGGTTATTACAAGTCACCTTAAGATGAGCAACTTTTCTCAATGCAAAATCTCAATCATTAAAAACAATAACATTGTCTAGACGTTGGACAAGCCAAGATCCTTGTTTCTCTACGGAATCATGCACCCATTATCGAAAATAAGCCAGAGCAGCAGTAGACATATTGAAAAAATAAAATTCCATCCATCATTAATCGCGAGCCAAGACATCGATTTCTAAAAGCCACTCTAGCTGTCGAACTCATCCTTGCAAAAAACTGCTCATCGGTAGTACCTATATTTTCTCGATAATGACAGATAGAAAACGTCTACATACTCCGTTAACTCGGGATTTTTCCACTTACCCAAATAACTAAACGGTGCATCGATGAGCGATCGCTTGCTTAGCGCGACGATCGAATCGTTCTTTCTTCTCTTCAGACGAAGATGCTGGCAGGCCTGGCCTGGGGACAGGAGAAGACGGAACAATCGTGCCTCCTTACAGCGTCCATGACCTCGTCAAAGTGGGCCGACACCTGGACTGCCGCGCCAGGCTGGATCCTGCGGGGGAATAATACAGTTGTTATGTCAAATTGTTCGAGAAAGTATGAGAGATTGAGAGAAAGAGAAGGAAAGGGTTTGTAGTATTGATTGTCTGATTTTGCAGTTGTTGCAGTATTTTTTAGCTGATATAGAGAAGTTTAAATTATGAAGATGAAGAAATAGGATCAAAAGGTATTCGTGGCAACAAAAATTAAGTCTATATACTTTATCATTTCTAAAACTAGCAAACTAAATACTACTTTAATTTTTGAAATAATATCTAAATACATTTAAGACATCTGAGAAGTATTATAAATCTATTACGCTCAGTGTACTAGTTAAGTAATTGCATCTGTTAGCATGGTTGATGATCAGATAAGTTAGCATTCCAGGTTAAAATATTTGCTTTAATAAATTTAACAATAGGTTTCATACGCACCTTTCCGTGCAAACGCATACGTCTTATTAAGCTAATTTTAGCAAGAATATAATAATATAGAAAGGTCAAGTAGAATTTCCAGAGTATGGTAAGACGCGTATCTGAGACTGATTTTTATAAAAAAGGAGGTCAATTCATTTTAGATTCATGTTTCTCATGCTCTAAAAAATACGAACTACTAAAGTTAATGTACTCCAAAGATAGAAAAATTCAACGGTCCAATTTTGGGTCTCTTTACTTATTAATTTTTTTATTTTATTTTTAGGATTATTTTTATTTTGAGGTTAATATAATTTTAAGCAAAAATTATTTGGAGTGTCCCAAAAAAGAATCAATTCTTTGCATATCCACTAATAACTACTTCACCTGATCAATAAACCATCCGAGTTGAAATCTTTAAAAGCAACATTTGCACAAGCCTGAAAATTTTCGAAGTCTTGAAAGCCGACTGACACGTTCTCTCGACAAATCGCTGATAAATGGTCGCTTAAATGCGCTAAAAGAGGTAATTATACATTAAACTCGAATATTTTTCAGCTGCTGATTCAGCGTGTGTAATTGGTACCTTTCTCTCAGCGATATAAGTACAATGTCGTACGAGATATTTATTGCTCCCAAAGTACTTGGCCGCATAAAATCTATCTTCGCTCAATAAATAATTTTTTTCTTGATTTCATGGATCATCTGTCTTGATCACATTGTAATTTAATTGAATGATTATTAATGATTGTCATAATTGTTAAACACGCTTTTTATTGAATAAAATTAATATCTTCTATAGTTTATATTAAATACTTATTATTTATGCGTTTACTAATTAAACAAACCACTATCAATTGTTTGATACTTTACTTCCGCTTAATTTAATAATCCCAAATAGTAGTTGGCTCTAAAATATCATTAGATCATTGAAATATGTTTATTAAGTAAATTATCTCTATAAAATCACACTAGATTTTTCATATACTAATGGAAAGTAGAACTATGAAGTTAGTCGACTTCAATATTGAATTACATATGTCAATATTACTGCTGAAGAATTATTGTAATAGTTCTACAACCGCGAAACATCATAAACGAAGATGCTTCTTAATATATCCCTATCCCTTATAAAATGTTCTCAATTCCTCTCACATGCAAATCGTAACCGAATGATTCACAACTCCATTGATTTCTACCGCGTGTGTAATCACTTTTTCCATCTCACAGCTCGATGGGACTTTCATTATTTCCATAATGCCGCTGGCGACTCGATTTATGACGATCGGCCGAGATCGCGCTCGTTTATTCTTTTTTTCTCTTCCTTCCTGCCCAAGCGCACCGCAGGATTTGACCCGAATGCCCAAGTTGGTGATAAATTTACTTAGACGGAGACGATTGATTTGTTGTTTCGCGATTGTTTCCTCTTCCTCGCGAGCGCATCAATTTTTCAACGGAATGTGAAAGTTTGCGCGGTGTTTTTCTTGCGATTCTCAGTGTAATTACATTGTCGATGTTCAGTGCCGGAAAAGTTTTTTGTCCTGTTTACGCGTCTTATTGCCGGCGTCTGGCCAGATACGAGGAATCTCTTTGCGGTTTCGTTGAGGATTGTTCTAATTTCGTTAACTGCAAAAAAAGAATCCGATAGAAAGTCAACCGAGTTTGCTTGGTGCTTTGAAAAAATGTTGAAATTTCACGTTTTGCGTTTCCTTTTATCGATATATCCTTATGAGGAATATAATAAAGCCATCAATTCTAACCTAATCTGACGCGCACTAAAGATTAGACGCTGATTAGCATAACGCTTAATTTCTCTTCTTTAAAGCGACAAAACCAACAATTCAATCAAACTGGTATTTAAAACGGTTGAATCGTGCGTGATTATCGCACTTTCGATTCTCCGGGGCCGATTAGCTGAAAGAAAAAGGCATCTAGAAACGAACGTGGTTTCACCTACATATTATGCAGGAATCTTGTGCGCGTGAATCGCAAACTGAGGTATAAAAATTGACGGAAACCGATTTTAGAGCCGTAGAAATGCAAAACGTCCAAATGAAGCGGGTAAATATGGGTTTCGCTTTCACGCTCGAGGATATATATAAAGATACGTATTAGCAAAGACTGTTTTAAGGGCCGACATGCCGACGTCAAAATTCGTTTAATCTATTTATTTGTTGCCACTGTACGTTTTGTTTTCTTTATTAAGGTCGTGAAAATGTAATTCTTTATAATTCTTAGAATTAATAAACCCACTTTCATTTATAAACTTATCATTTTTTGTATTTTAAAACTTATGCATGCATGATTTATTTATTCTTAAGTGAACACGATGAAAAAATCATTATAGAAATCTGATCAAATGGTTTAATCAGTATTAATGATAGAAATTTTTCTTGCAGTAGTCAAGATTGATGCATCATTACTGAGTTTTTTTTCTAATTAGCTTACATTCTGTTGTAAATGAATAGTGATTGCTTATACGAGTTCGTACTAGTTTTTAAACTGCGCCGATTAAGTGCCAATTACTTGCTTATATGTAGTTTTTCTTCTCAAGAATATATATCACACAAAAATTACAGAACGGAAGTCTTTCTTTTCTCGACAGCCCCTATTAAATTGATTCAGTTTCACTGGACATTTATACTGTTTAAAGTAAAACTATGCTAAGAGAACAACTACGCTCTACTAAGAATCGGTCGCTGACTGACTGGAAGTCATAAGTTTTACGGGAAATCGGTAGCTTTCGAGAAAGTTACTACAAACTTCTTAATTGTCGATTTGTAGCAGGAACCGTTTTCTATTAACGCCTTTTTAGTATTACAAAGGACGCTAGTTAGTATGAAAGTATTTTCGAAGAAAAAGAAAATCTACTTGAGAAAGATTTACTATTTCCTTATAAATCCGCCTGGTCATTCAATTAAGTACGATTCAGTAACGCTGAGTACTTAATATTGAACTTGAAGGATAAATTATCCTTGTCTGATCCAGCATCTTATCACCTTTTTATACATAATGAATAAAATTTTATAATTTTTCTATTTGTTCCTATCACGTCACGATACTTAACGAAAAATCAAGAAGAATCTGATAGAATTAACTAATTCAACCAATTAAAACTTAGTTGAATTAGTTAATTCTGTCAGATTCTTGTCTGTAATTAAAACTTACAAAAAAAATTACAAAAGTCAATCCCACTACTTTGTCACAATCACCTGCCACTTCTAATCCTCACCTATACGCGCTCGTCTTCCTTTACAACGACACACAAGAAAAATAACTAATTTCTCTTTTAAAGGCATCCCAACCATTCCCAGCGCATTCCCAAGCAAATAAATTCCAAAAACCCAAGCGCAATTTCATCACTAAAAAAACCCAACGCTCGTTTCACCAAGAAAATTTCGCCCGCAGGAAAATCGAGCGCGAAAATAATCACGCCTAGAAATGCAAAAGATCCAAACGAAGGCCGAACCGGGTTTCATTTTCGCGCGCGCACGCAAATAGCCTACAGAAGGAACAGGCGTACGGCAGCTGATGGCGCTTGAGCGCATATAAATTAATCGGCTTTTCCCGCGCGCACGCACGAGTGAAAACTGTGCTAATTCTAGTAGTAGGTAAAAGTCCGACGACGAGTATCAGTCAGTAGGACGATGCGTGAGCGATCGAGCGAAAGCCAAGCCGGCTGCAACTGCTAGAGCGAGAGAGAGAGAGAGGAAAGTTATCCGAGCGCATTCTTCCGTCTTCCTCGCTAAGAGCGCCGAGTTTTACGAGGAGGTTCTTTTATTTTGAGGTTTTGGCTTGCGGAGGGATTTTTGAGAGAGGATTTGAAATTTGGTATTGTAGAATGGTTTTTGGTTGGTTGATTGGTTTAGTTGTAGAAGTTATTGTTTTGGTAATCGTTCGATCGTATTTTGAAGCAGTGAAGATTTATAAAACTATGGGACTAAATTAGAAATGTTGATCATAAAAAGGATTTCTCTGTAACAAGTAAGATTTACAATACATTTATTAATCCGATCGGCGTAGATTAATGATTCAACTGATACGAACGCGAACGTCGATAAACAAAACCCTGCAAATCTCAAAAATAAACGAGCTGGATATATCGTTTATCCAGAATGACATTAATTAGCTCGCGAGGATTACCGTGATCTTAAAGAACAGGACCAAAGTCCTCTCTAAAAGCCTGACAGTTAACTAACGGTAATTATCGTTTTCTTCGACAAACCCAGCACCGAAAAGCCACTTTAAAACGAGCGCGCAAAAAAAGATCCCCCAAGATAACATTTGCATTTCAGACCTAAAAGAAAACCATTGAAAGACAGCGTAAATCTCCCCTCTCACCTCGAGCGAAATTGACAAGCCCGGGTTACATAAATAAAGCAACGAAAAGCGCGTGTCCCGCGTGCCTTCTTAGCGAATTCTTTCTCCGAGAGTTGCCCGAAAGAAACTGGTTCCACGATAATCGAACGAGCGTTTCCCCTCGTGACGAAACTGCGCGGCTGGCTCCCCGCCTTTAACGAGAATGCGAGAGAGCCGCAGGTCCGAATATTCGCTGCAGTGGATTCTTCTTTTTGGAAATGCTTAACGGTACTTTTGCGCGAGCACGCGAGATTAAAGAGCTGGCTGGTTGGAGGGGAATGGCTATCTTTTTTAGTGAGTGCGGGGAACGATCGGAGTGGGTCTAATTAAGGAATTATTAGGCTCTGCGGGCGGGGCTTTAGAGATTAATTAAGAAGAATTTATGGGGCTGCGGAGAGAATGTTTCAGATGCTTGTAGTGGATCGTTTCGCGTGTTAAAGTTTCGGTAAGTTTATAATTGCTGGAAATTTGTTGAGTTGTCTTTAATTTTTGGAGGAATGTATTTTAATTGTGATCGATTGTTAAACGTCGGGTGGATAATTTATGCGTATCCTGAAACTTTTTACTACTAATTGATGCTCGTATATTAAAAAGCATAGTTAAATTTTTAACGAAATAAGCATCAATTAGTGAAAAATTCTTGATGCTAATTTTAATTCGATGCAAATTTA
>JAPYZB010001342.1:0-15246 GCA_030522745.1 Eupelmus kiefferi | reverse complement strand
CAGTAATTTTATAAATTTAATTAAGTCGCGCTTATTGATTGCAAATTGGTTTTTAACGAAATAAATTTGAAAATTGGTAATTTAAAATTTAAGTCGCGCTTATTGATTGCAAATTGGTTTTTAACGAAATAAATTTGAAAATTGGTAATTTAAAATTTTTAGTTAATCACCGTTAAAAAACTGTTTATTATTTCGTCTTTCGGTAAAAAATTATCAGTAAAGTTATGAAAATTAAATGATATAAAAAATTATGTTTTTTTTTTATGTTTTTTTATTATCATGTACGAAAAAAAATTTTTTACCCTATGTTACCCTTAGCAAAATTTTTGTAATTGCACTAAAAATTGATTATACATAAATATTATTATTCAAAATCACTGGTTTTAATATAAAATGTAAAAAATGTAAAAATCGGCAATTTAAAATTTTATAAAAATTACTATTAAAAACGATTTGTTTATTATTTCACGCGAAAATTGAAGATAGTTATTAAGCGCGACATATGAACTATGTATGTACCTATTCATCTTGTATTTTTCCAGTTTTTTTGAGTCCTATTTGAGGTGTTTCCTATCGATAGTAATTAGAAAAATTTAAAAATCGGTAATTTAAAATTTTGAGTTAATTTCCGTTTAAAAACTATTTATTGTTTTGTCTTTTGGTAAAAAATTATCAATACAGTTATAAAAATTAAATGATAAAAAAATTATGTTTTTTTTTTTCTATCATGTACGAAAAAAAATTTTTTACCCTACGTTATCCGTAGCAAAATTTGGATGATTTTACTAAAAATTTATGATACTAAAAATATTATTTAAAACCACTCTGTTTTATTGAAAAATATCAAAATTTGCGATTTCAAACTTAAGAAAAATTACAATTAAAAACGATTTATTTATTACTTTACGCGAAAAATTGATTATTATGATTAAGCGTGATCTATAAACTATGTTTGTACCTTTTCGTCTTTTGGTTTTCCAGTTTTTTTGAGTCCTATTTGAGGTGTTTCCTATTGACAGTAGTTTTATAAATTTAATCATGTCGCGCTTATTGATTGAGGATTAGTATTTAAACAAGTAAATGACCAGAAATATTTTTTTTTATGGTTTTCTCATAATTTTGGCGCTTATTTGCTATTTTAATTTTACTTAAAAATATTATAAATTATTTACAGAAAATTAAAATGTTTAGTAAAAAATTAGAGCATATTTTCAATCTTTATAAATTTAGTGTTTAATTGAATTTGACCGTACGTTTTAAAAAATTATGTTTGTATTTATAAATTTTAAATTTTATATATTATTATGGTTTTTGTAAAAATTACATATTATTTAAAAATGTACCGCAGTCAGCATAAATTCATTTTGCTTTCTTTCCTAATTTATTATATCTTGATGTTTTATACTTAAAAAAGATTTTTGTAGTTCAAGAAAATGAAACCATTTAAATTATAGTTTTGTCATCTGTGTATCGTATAACAAAAGTTTTAACGTTGTTAATTGGTGAGCAATGCTTTGTTATATATAGTTTTGTTGTAGTGTATTTACCTTCTCATCTTCTATTTTGCCAGGTTTTTTGGGTGTGATCAATTGATTTTCCTAACAACAACATTATTTGCTTAATGTTTTATATAATTTTATGGTTATTAATTAGTTTGAATAAATGTGTTATTGTATCTTATGTTTTGTGCTTTGATAATTACTTGAAGTCTACAATATAAAATAGTATTTTTCATCACAAGGACGAAAAATGTGATTTTCCAGCAGGATTGTCTCGTACGAGGATCAGCAAAACCGGTCCGTCGCGCGATCTTCCATGGCAGGAAATCACCTTTTTCGTGTATTGAACATTCACAGCATTGAAGCTGGAAAATTTGAATTTTTGGTCAAGGCCGGAAAATTATTTTTAGTTAGCGTTACATCAGATAAAAACGAATTTTCGGGCTTTAATGCTGTAAATATAATTTCTGATACTTTTGGAAAAAAAATAAAATTTTATATTGATTAGCATATGTGATAGTTTTAGTAAAAGAATGTGAATTGAAAAATGGCTTTGTTATGTATAATTTTGTATCACATGAATGTACCTTTTCATCGTCCTTTTTGCCAGGTTTTTTGGGCGTAATTGATGGTGTTTCCTAGCAAGAATAGTTTTGGTTTATTTTATCATGTGATAAGTCATGTAGTAAGTTTTTATGCATAATGGATAAAAAAAGTTACTGTTAGAAAGATCACCAGTTCAAGTAACCTAATACTAGTTTCTTTGACTGTAAATTTCTGTAAATATGTATAAATATTATCAGTTTAATAAATATCCGTTTAATAAACTTTTTATAAAATATTTATTATTATTTAATAAATTTTTCATAAAACACGGTAGATAATTTTATTTTTGGATATATTTATTTATTCTAATAATAATATCTTTCACATAACATTTCCCGTGCTGTATTGTAAAAAAACTAATGTATATTTGGGTATCATACATTCTATGAATAATAAAACTATATATATATTTGACCACAAAATTGTTTCTCGCTATTAAATCACGATATTAGCTACTTTATGATTACTCAAGAGCTTTAACAAATTTCTATATCCCAAGACCGTAAATAATAAGCAAGATATTTTTTTATCAGATTGAAAATGTTTTATTTTTTAAAAACTGCAGTAAACTAGTATATAAAGTATCTTAAGAGATTTATTATAGTCGAAAAAGAATGATTTTTTATGAACAGTACACCAGTATCACTCCATTGCAGTAATTTTTAAACGTTTATTCGAAACAATACCTTTACTAATGATTATGAAATCAATTATTCATCTTAAAGATAGATCTCGTTAATTCTTAAATGAACAGTAGTGAAAAACGTTTCAAATTTATTATAGTTATTTTTAAGAATTAAATTCTAGAAAATAATGAGTTTTTACTATAAATTACCCAAGAACCGGTAAAAATTTCTAACAGGTATACATTGAATATATTTTAACTAATTCAAAAATTATGTTTTAATTGGTTAAAAAATCTGATTTTAAATACATCCTTAAATAAGTAAATTTTTTTATAAATTATATAAAAAATTGTAAAAGAAACTCTAAAACACTTATAAACTTAATATATTAATATTCGAAATATTTTTGAAATATAAAATTTTATCATTTTAGATTTTGATAAAGATATGTTTGTATAAAATATAAGTATATACCTTTTCATCTTCCAATTTGCCAGATTTTTTGGTTGTGATTGCCGACGTTTCCTATCAAAACCATTTTTTAGTTATTATCTCGCATTTCAGAAGTTTCCACGAATTAAAAATATTAATCAATATTTATTAAAAAATAAAAAAAATTGATAGTTAAACTTTAGATTGTAACGAAAATTTATATTTTATAGTCGTTTTAAATGACAAATCATTTTAATTTAAAAAAAATATTTAAGATTTTATTTTTTTTTTTTTTTAATAATGTTAAGTATACAAAAATCAAATGAATTATATTTATGAAAAATGTATTGCAAAATTATATTTGTTTAATAATTTAAATTCAAAATAAAAGGAAAATGTATTTTTAAATTTTAAAATAAATAATATGTAATAACGTGTTTCTGTTGTTTTGGTACCTTTGTATCTTCCGTTTTGCCAGTTTTTTTGGATAAGATTGACGGTGTGTCCTGTTAAAAATATTTGTTGTATTAGTCAAAAATATGTTTATCAGTGTTATGATTCAGTGTTTAGCTTTAAATCATTAATGGCGGTTTCATGTAATTATGTTACAGAAGTGATATGATTGCATAGTATATATGTTGCTATTAATATAGTCGTGACAATGAATTTTTAAATATCAGTGCCACTATTAGAGATGCGTTAATGAGGCAGATGATGAACTGTCGTGCTATCAGGTGAAACGAAAAAGAATTTATTTAGTTAAGTTTAGCTGAAATTAACCCTGAAAAAATATAGAAGGTAAAAGGTTCAAATCAGATAAAGTATCTTGTTATTTAAACTTTTTAAAAAAATATTAACGATACAGAATTCATGCTAATAAAATTGTATAAATATTATACATATTTTAAAATCAGAGAAAGTATCTCTAATTTAAAATAAAATTATAATAATTATTTATACGATTAACTCATCAGTTATTTTTAAAAGTACAGCCAACTAAAAATAATAAAAAGTGCCTTCTATAATAAAATAATCCAGAAAAAAAATATTTTTTTCAACCGATAAAAAAAAATTTTCTACAAAATTACATTTCTATTTTCAACTATAAGCCAATTAACATTTATTATTTGATTCTATATTCATGAAAATGGGAAAAGATACAGTTTTTTTGTGATTTTAAATATGAATTCCTACCTTGTAGAAAACGTATTTTCGTACAAGGAATTTCAAATTTTATTAGAATTGTATATTCATCTCTTTGAGGGGTAGCCTTTTTTTGAAGAGTGAACTTTAAGAGCTAAAAATTAGTATCGAAAATTACATTTTATATTTTGTAAAATATAGACCTATTTAGAAGATGGGGGAGGGGGGGGGGGGGAGATCCTTTTGCTACTTTTTTAAGATTTTGGTAGCACAAATAAGTTTGAATTTTTTCAAATCAAATAATTAAGACATGGCTAAAAAAATTCATGAACTGAACCAAGAAATAAGTCTTACATAGCATCTAGTTGGCAATAAGATATGAAATTTTGTAGACATTTTTTTAGCTTGAAAACAATGACCTCTTTAAGAATAAATTTACCGTAGATACACTTCTCACTATGCTTGAACGGCTGCATGCTTTATTAATTTTAATAGTGCTAAATATATAAACTTATAATTCAGATGTATTTTTAAACAATAGAATCAAATGCAGAAAGAATATAGAGTGAATGTATTGCAGCAAAGGGAAAGAATAGTGTAGAAATTTTGAAAAATTTAAAAAGAAAATCCAATTGTGAAAAAATTTAATAAGTCGAGAAGAAAAAACTTTGTGTTGCAAAAATGTGTGGGATAAAGTTGTACGCTTGTGTACCTCATCGGACTCATCTGAACTCCAAAATGATTCAGTATTAGAGTCACGATTATTTTCTGGTGTGGTATCAATCAATGGTGTAGTGTCAAGTGTTTGGTGTATAATTTTGTGAGGACCAGAAATTTTATCGCGTCTA
Source organism: Eupelmus kiefferi (assembly GCA_030522745.1). NCBI lineage: Eukaryota > Metazoa > Arthropoda > Insecta > Hymenoptera > Eupelmidae > Eupelmus > Eupelmus kiefferi. The sequence goes on along the minus strand of JAPYZB010001342.1, from coordinate 10,092 downwards.
TCCTCCGGTTCCTGTATTGACATATTTAATAATTTAGCAAAATACGGTCAACCGAGTATGGAAAAAAAAATTGTCCAAATTTAAAAAAAATGTATGTTAGATTAAAAAAAATGTTTAATGAATTTGCAATAAATTATTTTTAAAAATTAGTCAGTGTTGTTTTATAAAATGTCAAAATATTTTTAGTTAGACTTTTGTTAAACACAATGATGTTGCATCGAACTTATACGATGTAATCAGTAAAAGTATTACTGTGGAATACATTTTTTTGAATTTAAGTATATAAGCCAATTGTAATTGAATGTTAGTGCAGTTATGTATTTGTATAGGGGTACCTTCTCTTTTTCAACTGGTTTTTTGGCGAGTTTTGATTTTGGTTTGGAAACAGTGTCTTCCTATATAAAATAATTTAAAATGGAATTCATAAATAATAGATATTGTGCAAATTAAATACATATAAATAAAATCGAATTTTATATTATTATTATACCCAGTTAATAAATGATAAAACCTAATAAAATTTGGTTGCTTATGACTTTCTAAACTGACAAAATTTATCGATTTTCATCAATTTTTAACTATAGGTAAACTTATTGCAATTTTCATTAGCTTACCTTTTGACTTATGATGGAAGAACGGCGGCTTTCTGTAGTTTCCTCTTCTTCTGACATCTAAACAAACAAAAGAAGACAATTTTAAAAGAAATATAAGAAAAACAGCCTTCAATTATTTTAAAAATATGATTATATGATTATCGTACCGTTGATTGCATCGATACTCGTCTTGTTGGTGTGGTGGTTCCATCCTCGTGTATCTAAAAGTAATTTTACATATGAGCAAAATTTAATTTAACATAATTTGATTTTTTGGATAATTACGACATACCGTTTCCTCAGTTCGACTAATAGAGCTTCTGCGGCTCTCCGAACGTAATTCTTCAACCTTTTAAATAAAATTTAAATTAATAATAATTAAGTATCTATAATATACAGATCACATATTTTTTATTGCTTCTTACCCTGCTAACAGATTGTTTCCGTCCAACAACCTTTTTATCTGGAGTTCCTTCTCGTGGTGACTATAATTAATTGATAAAATCAAATGTATTTATTAAAAGAAGTTTTACATTAGTAATTAGGTTTAGCAAATTTATATAATTATTAAAAATTGAAGTTTTAAATTTATCAGATGTTAGAAATTATTAATGTAAAGTTACCTCAGGCCTTTTAGTGTCGGGCTCTTTTTCTTTGATTGATGGTCTCTTCTAAATAAAATCAGTTTTTTATTATATATTTCTTTTGAGAAATTAAAAAAGGCATTTTTAATAAATTTAAAAACAAAAACATAATTTACAACCAAGAGGAGCATGCAAAAAAAAACAAATCAAAGGGCAATTTTTAAATAAAAGGAAACAAACAAAAGTACATAAAAATCAATTAGTGTCATTGCTTATTGGGCATTATTTAGCAATAAACTCAACTTGAGTCATTAAAAAGTACAATAGTACAACGCAGAATTATTTTCAGCAAAAGCAACTAGATTGTGCGAGAATTCCCTATAAAAACCCTGATTCATGATTAAGAAAAGCAACTATGTGAGATTATAGCGATTGCGGAAGCTTCATCAACATTCGAACGAAAGAAAAATGATACATTTGAGCGACTTAATTAATGTGGCGAAAGTAAAATGAGCCAACAAAAATTTCTGGGGCCAGAAGCGCTAGAAGCGAGTCCATTTTCAGCTTGAGTGAGCGATCTATTGCACATGCTATATTTAGATGAATCATTGGCGCAATCTGTAAATCTGAAGGTTCAGTGTGACTCACCTGAAACAAATAAAACAATTGACATTAATAAGTGTGTTTCAAAAAATCCAAAATACGAAAATTTTTTTTTTATTTTTTGAAGCTATACCGAGTTTTAAAAAAAATCCAAAAATAAAGAAATTCTTTTTATTTAAAAAGTACTTTAAATACTACTTTCAAAATATCAACAAATTTTCTTTCAAAAATTATAAACATATGAAATTCACTAAATGTTACAGGTTTCATTTGAAAATAAATGAATATTTATTTATTTAAAATAATAAGTAAGTGTTTGAAAATTAATTTATATTTATTATTTACTTCTTAAATTACAACAAAAATCAAATTTGACTTTTAATTTAATTTAAAGATAGAAGCTAAGTTAAAATTGTAAATCCTAAAAAAGTAGAAATTAATACGAATATCTAAGAAAAGTAAGACATACACATGCAATAACAACTCAAAGGTAACAGAAAACGGAAACATGTATTGACATATATAATATGGGTAATGATTTTGTCTACTATCTGTCTTAACATTAAGTTTTGCATGATTAATTTTACCTTTGCAGCTGTAGGTTCATCAATACCATTTGGTTTTGAATCGGGCTCCTTGAAAATTTAAAGTTTAAAAAAGTTTAATTTATTTTTTACCGAATAGTTGGCTATAAAATTTGCGTAAGAAGCAGCTATTTTAAAGCAATGTGCTAATTTGGTTAGCGAAGCTCATTAGATACGAATCAAATGTTAAATTCAAGACTTCTTTTATCCTTTGCCAATGCCCGTTTATCAAGAGCGCATTTTTAAATTTTAAAAGCTTCGTGCATACTAATTTCGTAATCAGTTGCCAAGTAGCTTGTTTTGCAGCATATCTAAATTTTTGGTACCTTAGCTTTCTTGTCTACTTTAGTTTTATCTTCTTCTATTTTTTTACGTTCTTCAACCTTCTTTTGTTCAATTATCTTTTCTTCTTCTTTCTTCTTTTCAACCTTTGTTTTCTCTTCAATCTTTTTACGTTCCTCGGTTTTTTTCTTTTCGATTATTTCTTCTTCCTTCTTTTTCTCCTCTATCTTCTTCTTTTCGATTATTTCTTCTTCTTTCTTTTTCTCCTCTATCTTTTTCTTTTCCTCTACTTTTTTCTTTTCTTCTTCCTTTTTCTTTTCTTCCTCCTTTTTCTTTTCTTCCACCTTTTTCTTTTCTTCCTCCTTTTTCTTTTCTTCCTCCTTCTTCTTTTCTTCTATCTTTTTCTTTTCCTTTTCTTCCTCCTCTTCTTCTTCTTTCTTTTTCTTTTTCTCTACCTTCTAAAGAATTTATCACGTATCAATTTCACCATTATTTGAATATTGCAATAGATAAGCCGTGGAAAGAATTTATAATATGAAAGTATTATAAAGCAAATCTATAAAAGTGTGTAATTGGGTGTAATGATAAAAGTGTCTGTACTAAACGTATGTGTTATTTTCAACAATTTTCGTCAAAATTGTTATAAAGAGCGGGAAGAAAGATAAGAAATCACACATGGGTAACTGTTAATAATCAAATGTTGGACATTGGATTAATTGCAAAATGTAGCAAAATATTAGCATGATATTCAATTGTTACCTTGACTATTAGTTCTGCTGAAGACTCATCCTTTCCATGTTCTGTGCTGAAAACAATTTTTATTTGCCCTGACATCTCGTGTTTAGTGGAACTAATAAGTAACCTGGCTTCCCTGCCACTAAAGCTGGTACTGTATGTTTCTGAAGATTTTATTACTGTTGAATCTCTGTAAAAGATTAAAATATTTTTTAGCATTTGATTAACAATAATTGATGACAGTAAATGTAGGATTGATCTTTTGTACTTACTTGTACCAGGTAACAGTGACATTCTTGATTTCTTTTATAAGTACCGCCACAAATTCTGCAGTCTTTCCTTCTTCCACAGTCTGAAATAATAATTCATTTAAAGTATATTTTAAAGTATATTTATTCTAAACTTATTCTAAAGTATATCTATTATAATCCATACAAATTTAAATATTTTGAGTCTATTGTTATCTATTTGCACTGAAATTAACAATAAAAAGCGTGCACTACAGATAGGTCAACGACTTAATTACTTTTGGCAGCTTTAGAATATTTGTATAAATGATCTCAAAGGAAGAATGTACCGAATAAAAATTTCGAAATTAACAGAGTAATATTACAGGTTACTAAACTTACAGTCGAACTAAGACCTGAAGCGATCCTGGGTAAATCGGGCTCTTCAGGAATCTCCTGGATTTCAACAACTTGTGATGTTGCTTCACCCTTCTCGTTCCTTGCCACTAGCTTGTACTTGCCCCTGTCTGCCTGCGAGATTTGTTCAATCTCCAGCTTAACAGCAAACTCTCCCTCCTTGATCTTTTCTACGTGGAGCTTGTGCCGATCGTCCTGTGTCACAGCTTGTGTCTCCTTGAACCATGTGCAATCTGGCGCAAATTTGGACAATACCGTGCATTCTACGATAACTGTCTTCTTCTTAACAATCTTGATGACTTTTGGTTTCTCCTTGATCACAGGAATGACTGTAAAAGACAAATTTATTTATACCATACTCACGTAAATTGATATTCCAGTATATTATTAAAACAGAATAAATAAATCATGAAAAAGTTATACGTACTTTCTACGTTGAGTGTGAGGTTAGCATTAAGTTCTCCAAGGTTATTTTTAATGTTGCACTTGTAGAGCCCTGAGTCGTCTGCGCCAGGGTCATTGAGAACAAGCTTGATGTAATAGATGTCAGAACCCTCTTCAACAACGCTCATGGAGATCTTGGATGATTCCGTAACCACCTGTCCAGCGTGCGTCCAAACAATGCTTGGTTTCGGGTTGGCTTTTACCTTGCAGTCCATGATGACGACCTTGCCCTTATCCTGAGATTGGATACGCGGTTTCTCGACGAAAGTCGGTCCATCGCCCTCTGGCTCTGGCTCGGCCTCGATGTTTAGGTTCAGATTCGCGTTGCTCTCGCCAAACTCGTTTTTCACGTGACAACGGTAGGCGCCACCATCCGGGCCTGAAGGATCCTAAAGAACAAAAACGGAATCATCCATTATTTTGGCAGCTCACGCGCTAGAACATCTGCACTAAAGTAGAAAAGTGGCTCTTGGCTAATCTATTTCATGCTCGTGCGAGCAATTAGTTTTTTCAAAAATCTTTAAATAAATTCCATATTAAGTAATCTTGCTAAATTCGTTCTAGCTTACCTTAAGTTCGAGTGTGAGTTCATAAACATCCTCCTGAACAGTCTGGCATTTAAGGCTGATTTTAGAGGATTCTTTGATGATATTATTAGCTCGGAACCAAGTAATGTCGGGCTTGGGCTTGGCCCTGCACTTGCACTTCATGGTGATAAGAGTGCCAGTTTCGTTGGGTATGATGCGTGGCTTCTCGATGAACGAAGGCGCGAAGCCCGCAGGATCTTCTGCACCTTGACAATTTTCCATTAATCTCGGATGCGAGGGAAATTATGCGCGCTCACGCTTAACCAAGAGGATAGCATCGAGCGCGCCAAGGTAAGTTTGTTCGTATGTATTTTAACAAGCCAACAATAATAAAGGCGCGGAAATTAGATGTAGTAAAAGCATTTAAGAGAGCGTTTTAATTGACGGTGAATTATTGCAGCTTCATCATGCGTGAGATAGCGGAATGAAAATGGGGGATGAACAAGCAAGCACGCATGTTAGTAGTTCAGCTAGATGCAAAAAACGTGAGTCATGCAAATGATTGGACAGGGCATTTAACAAATTTTCTGCTCAATCAGTTTTACTCGTCCTCATTTCACGCCACAAGTACGGATAAATATTGTTCAACGTGCATTTGTACGTCCATACATCACTCAAACACGCAGGTATACACCGTTTAATATATTTATAATGTACAATGATATAAAAAGAATTGGGTTCACAAGATGCGCATTCCATGCATGACCATCGATATCACATGCGTTTTGTACAGCAGAGGTTTACGAGAAGTGGAGTGATCTTATAGAAATTCCGGGGTCGCTGAGCCAACTTGCCTTGGAAATTCAAGGAGATGTTGGCATTACTCTCGCCGAAGTTGTTAAAGGCATTGCAGCGGTAGTGACCGCCGTCCCCTTTTGTCGGGTTTGAAATCTCGAGGGTCAGTAGGTAAGTGTCTTTACCCGTCGACTTGCGGGACATTTTAATGCGCGTACTGTCCGCTATGGCTTTGGTACCCTGATACCAGGTGATCTCTGGTACTGGATGCGCTTCCAGTATACACTCCATAATCAAAATGTCGCCCTCCTGCCGGATCGTTGGTTTCTTCGGGAAACGCGGCGGTTTGCCATCGGGAATTCTATGTACACGTGCCACAAATATCTCGCATTATTGAAACGCGTTCACAGCTGGAATCTTTTTTGTCAAAGGAATATGCAGACAACACTTGGAAAATTTATTTTGAAAATTATTGGAATGTAAACGAAAATTTACGCTTGCTGAAACTTCATAGCAATATTTTTAAAAGATTTACAGTTCGTGACCTCTTTCCAAGAATATTTTTCATTGCCTTGCATGCATCCGTTCGAAAAAAAAGATTTTTGTGAACGCAGCTATAACACGTGTCGCTGAATATAGAGAAGTATAGAGAAGTAGAAAAAATTCAACAAGAAGAAAAGAGACTGAATATCGAGAGAAAGATAAAAGATGTGACATGCAACTTGGGGTAGAAATAAAGAAAGAGAATATGAGTGGTTGAGAGTAGTTGAGAGTGACTGAAAGTGACTGAGAGTGAAAGAGAGTCGAGAGTCCTACTTGAGCTTATCACCACCCTCGAAGTTCAGGTTGATTGTGGCTACACCCTGGCCATGCTTATTTCTTGCTACAGCTTTGTACTCGCCACTGTCGATCTTTGCTACCTTGCTGATTTGTAGTCTAGCCAAATGATAGAGCTTCTGGTCAAGTTCCATCGACATCTGATACCTGCCACCCTCATTGAGTTCCTCCGTCCCATGGTACCTGATGATTTTTTTGTGATAATGATATTTATCCCGCGGTCTGGCCCTATTCTCGAGACTTGAGAGAGATAGAAGAGCTCCGCCGTCTCATTTGGCACCACTGCCTCTTGCTCTCGCGCCTTTTCTATTTATTCCTTTTCCATGTTTTCACAACGGTTGGTCAATTTTTCAAAGAAATCAGGAGTATCAACAGACTCAAGTTATGACGTAGCAAACAAGAAATGTGCGCGATGATTACGTATTGTCAAAACAATACCCTGAGAACGCGCCGTGCTAGTATTTCAGTTTAAAATAACGAAGAAATTTTGAGATTTTGAGAATTGCTGCCAATTTTGTCTGTGTATGTCAACACAATGCAGGAAGAAAACAAAAAGACGAGAGCCAAGCAAGCGCGCAGTGGTGGCCTCGAGAACGCTCGTACTTTGGACTGCAAAGTCTGGCCTCTTACCACTTAACACTAGGCTTCGGATCACCGGCTAAACGGCATTCGAAGGTTATAGTGTTTCCATCGTCGGACTGCCTGGTTACTGGTCGTTCAGTAAATGTTGGTTTGACACCGTCATCTGGAACTGGAGCCTCGTCGCCTGGATTTAAAAAAAAGCACACTCCAACCACTTGTTCGCAGATAATGTGTCGATGCTGACTTAATGATTAAAGCGCCTATTATTCGTTCACGGAAACTAACTACGACCAAGCTGTATTCACGTGAATAACTGATCATCGATGGGAGATATAAAATCGATCTGGAGAGAGATATACACACATTCTTTGCCACCATTCGCACACCACGTCTGTTTTTCATTCGACATTGATTTTATCGTCCTTGTAGTTTTTTTATATTGACGTTTGTTGACTAAGAAAGAACATTAGTATTTATGTGATTTACACTATTGCGCAAAAGTAAATTCACCACGGATTACTGTGAATTAGCTAGCGCAACTGCGAAACTAATTATTAAATTAATTAATGAGAAAACGTTTGTTACGATTAATTGTAGTTATGAAAAAAGTCTTAGACGTTTTAGCCATTGTCCATTTGGTCTGGTTATATGAGAAAGTAACAAATGTGTGAATAAAAATTTGGCCTTTATGCGATTGATGGCCCAAACGTGCAAGACTTCTGCTGTTATCGAACTTTGTACTTTATCAGAAAACGAAACATTAAATTAAACAACAACTTTACGCGCACCAATGCGTTAAGTGTTTAGTGGCTAAAAAAGAAAATGTCACAAAAGTCTACTTTTGCTTTGTAAATGTTGTTCTGCTTGCGGCTTTGTGTAACAGTTACATATGTGAGGTTTATGTCGCTAAGATTGCGTCGAGCCTCGCAATAAAAGACTCTAAAGTCCCGTATGATGAAAAGGCGCTATTTAACAATCCAGATGAAACACAACATAACGGCGGGGGTTGTTTTATGTCTCGTCATAATCGGTTAGCGCTCAAATTAATGCGCGAGCTTGTGTGACGTGTGTGCGTATAGGCAATGAGAAGCAGCAGTGCGTTACTGTGTTGATTAATCTTGTTGGCACTGCGCAATCCATTATCGCCCGCTCTCAACGAGTGCCCACGGTTCTGTGTTTTTCCCCTCTCTCTTTGCTCTAGCTTTTTGTCTTCTGTTTGCATGATTTCTTACTGTAGGTTCATTTACGCGTGAGTAATAGTGTTATTCAATTCATTATTATGTTGAAATTGGTTTTTATCATACGAACTGAATTTATACCTGTCATTAATGTTTCATTCAAGATTCTGGTAAATTTAATCAGAGTTTGCATGATAATAACTTGATTTTATAATTACAAATTCAAACATTTAAGAAAAACAGCTAAGCTATGTGAATTTTAGAAAACAAGTGAGTAATTTCCGGATAAACAAAAGCTTTTTAAATAACCAATGGATTTACGTTGCTTGCAAGTGAGTAATGCAGCTTTGTATTTTTATATTTTAACATATATATAACCATGTGTGAATATTTTTCGACAAGCAACGTTACGTAATTTGCTAAATATCGGTCGTAATGTGTACATGATAATGCAATATGAGCTGTTGTTGATGAAAAGTTAGATGTACGTTTAAATGTAGATTACTGGTTGTGTACACATTGTTTCGGCCTAATGAGAAAAGCTTTGGTAAGATCAAGCTCATAAGCAACTTACTGTCAAAGTTGAGGGAAATTGTAGCATTGGACTCGCCGAGCTCGTTCTTAGCCGTGACCTTGTATTTGCCGGCATCCTCGACGGTCACGTTCTTAATTTCCAAGCTCGCAAAATAGGAGTGTCCGTCTTTGTCGACGGTGAGCTGGAAAAGAGGCAGCATTTAATGACTTTGATAAATCTCGGGCAATTTCTAACTCGAGCTTGCGGTTTATTTTCTTAGATCTGCTTTGGAATTTTTCGAAAATTAACATTGTGATAAGTCTATGATGATATAATTACCTTGTGTCTAGGAGAATCTGAAACTAGATCACCATCGTGAAACCACGAGACTTTCGGAGTTGGGTCGGCCGTAATGCGGCACTCGAAAACCAGTCGCTTCCCATCGTCCTCTTGCCTGATTGAAGGCTTTTTCGCAAAAGTCGGTGCGATACCGTCGATTTGTCTGTCGAAAGAAAATAAATATTTCGAGCCTCGTTTTTTAGTTTGGTAAGGGAGTGTTTGAGAGAAAAAAAAAACGAAATATTAACTGGAACACACGCAAACACGACTGTATCGACGACTCCTGCTTATAAAGACATACCTTTTATACTTGTTAATAGGTAATGCATCTTTATGGTTGGGAAGTGTGGATATTTTTTAGTTGGGTAAATAGCAAGTTTAAGGCTTGATCAATAATGAGGTAGAAATTTACGGAATATTAAGCTGGAACCCAAAATTTAAGTCGCAAATGTTCACTTGAGAAAAATTTTTTTCTAAAAATTGTATGTCTAACAAGAACTGATCCATTTTTTAAAAAAGTTCCACTAACTTTATCAAAAAAATGATTCATGTTGAAATATATCGACATTATCAAATGCCGATAAGTATAAGTTTACGTTTTGAATCTGATATTTTTCTGATTATAATTTTTTCAATAAAGTTAATAATAGTATATTGTTCAACTAGGGAGGAAAGTTGGCTTTTTCTAGCGAGGATGATTTTTGAGCACGAGTGAGAGTCGAGGGGCGCCTTCGGCGCCCGAGACGGACACAAGTGCTCGAAAAATCATCCGAGTCTGAAAAAGTCACTTCCTCCCTTGTTAAACACTGTGCTTTTTTTAACAAGAGCATGTAAAGGCCCTTTTTTGTGCA
>JAPYZB010001341.1:0-27835 GCA_030522745.1 Eupelmus kiefferi | reverse complement strand
TATATATATATATATAAAGTTATATTAACATAATTAACATAAAAAAATCTACGTAACATTTATAATTAATTATCTATTATATTTCTTTTCTGATCTATTAACTTAAGTCTGAGGAAACTAAATGCCAATAAACTGGCAACGATTTTTTCAATTCGTTACCATTAGTTTACTTTTCATCTAAAGGGGTATATCAGTAGGCACTTCTACAACCTCTGCAAAGAAGAGCTTTCTTTTATTTTATCTTTTTAATTTATTTATTAACGGTGCTTTAACTGATACTTATTAATAATCCATTTCCGAGAAATATCTGACTGAAAGAGCCAACAATTGAAAATCACTTTGTCAGTATAGTAAATATTGAGAAAAATATCATAAGAAAATAAAAAAAAAATACATTTAAAAAGAAATTAGTACAATGTTATACTAAAATGGATATCCTTGCGTTTTATTAAAAATTACTGTCACCTTCTAAAATTTAAATACTTGTTACATTTTCAAAATTTTTTTGTTTTTTTTTTGACAACAGTTAGTAAATGTACTACATTTTCTTCTTTTACCTTAGATATTGCAAAAAATAGTATATGCGATTCAGGGGGTAAAATGACGATCCCATAACGCGTATAAATTGCCACCCGAGCCGAAGGCGAGATACACGTGCTATGGACTCACTAATACTTTACCTCCTGCGTAGTATAATATAATATTAAATTTTTCGCAAATGTAAAACAATTTTTTTTATTCTCCAAAAATTAAAAAAAATTGTTATAAAAAATTCTTAACTTTATTTGAAATTACATTTATTAATTTTAAACTAATAGTACATTTCGATACGGGCATGGAAGGTCGTTATTTGACTCGAACCGTATTTTATGCCACGAGAGCCGAAAATTCATCTTAAAGTTATGATTTTGAGGTTAGAATGGCATAAAATATAATAATAAATTGAAAAAATTCTCAGGAGCATAAAATTACTACTGGACTAATAATCTACATCTGACAGTATTTATTGTAATGTTTAGCGTAGTTTGTGATTATTACAACAATGTGTTGTTGTAAACAATATTTTGTTACTTCATGTGAATTAGCAATTTGGCAATGTTCACAGAAAAAGTAAAAAAGTTTCATTCAATTTTATATAATATTGTTTTGACTATGTTGTATACTATGACATTTCCTCAATGCTGTAATCCCCAAATCGAAACCATTTCTTTTCATAATTCTATTAGCTAAAGCTAGATAAAGGAAAATCCGCAAGGTAAACATAGAAAACCTCAGCAGAAAACGATAGTCGGCATGAGAGTCACTGAGCGCTAAACACTGCTTGAAATATGTCGATCATACAGTCAAGGGCCCCTTCAATGGTGCCTCTGACAAACGATCATTGATAAAGCAAATATTCACAAAGAAATCAGACTTTTTTTTAACCATTTAAGAATAAAAAGTACTTACATAGTAAGAAAAAGATAAAATATTTGAAATTACTTTATTTGCCTTTTTTATTTTAATTCAATCGAATGATTTAATCTTTTTCTCAGATTGTAAGATGTATCTGAACATTTTGAAAAGACAATAGATTTAACGTATTAACAACATATATCTAGTCACAGAAAGTTCTCTATCCTATTAATATTTTTTTATTGTCAATACCATTTATAACCTCTACTGTCAGTTTGAATAATATTACGTATCATCATAATATAAATTTGTACTAATTGTAAGTACATTTGCACTAATTAATCAAAGAAAAAATGCTCTAGTACACTTATTACAATTCACTTGTTTTATCCAAAGCAAGCATCTACTATACGAAACCATCATAAAAAAATACTAATTTTTCCTATCAAACATCACCTTACAAACAATTTCAACAAATTCAAATTCCGTAAACACACCTCGATAGAGCTTTTGAGGTAATCCGGTATAACCGTCAACTTGAGATCGTTGCACTGGACCTGCCAGAGATCGTGAGACTTGAAGTAACGACAATTCTTCCTAGGCGCCTCCGGGACCAAAAAGCCCTGATCCAGGCCGATGCCCCTCGGCTTCGCCTGCCCGATCACCAGCATCGCCGTCAGGCAGCAGCACAGCTCCAGCAGATTCATGCCTGAGAACAAAGAGAGAACGGCTCGATCAGGTGATATGCGCTTTCTCGCACGCGATGATGCGTTAGTTCAGAGATATCTGTAGGTATATATAAACCGTTTGCATTATGCTCTGAGCCGCGTGAAATTGAACGGCTGCGCGAGAGGGGGGAGGGGTATTAGGTTGGATTTCAAAATTGAATGCCAAGCGTACGCGTGTATAGGTGTATATAAAGGTAATGGATTTTTAGCTTTACGCCGAGCGGGACAGGTATTTTTATTAGTTGCGCTGCAAGATTTGCGTCGTCTTTGGGCTCGTTGTCTGAGGCAACGGTTTTATTATAAATGTGGATTCGTAATATTTAGGTATATAAGGGTAAAGAAAAATCTTAACGTATTTTAGAAGATATAATTAATAAGAGACAATGATTATATTTTCAAAATATTTGTACAAATAATTGAATTTTAAACGCGGTTATATTAAAATAGCTATAATTTTTAACAAAGTATCTTTACAAAACAAATTTGGTGAAATTAAATGGTTCCAGTGTAATAAAACAAAACATAAATTAATTCTGTAATTGAAGTTCTAAATAATTAAAATTGTTTAAATTAAATTTCTGAATTTATTTTTAAACATTTCACTTCATTTTTAGAGGAAAATTAAAATTAAAGTTGCATTTTCAATTTACTACAAAAAGCAACTAACTTTTTTAAAATTATTAAAGTAAAATAAAAATACTTTGATAACAATTTTATATTATTTTGAACTTTAATCAATTTTCGTTTAAGGTTATAACATGCTATTTCGAGTTATAAAAAATGTCATCACATCTGACAATCGGTAACGTGAAAATTCAAAGTATAAATATAAACTTTAATTTCGAGAGTGTAATATCGAAAATGTAATTATTCAGTATACGATATCAGTAATAAAGATACTAAGATGATAAAAGCTTTGATTCTGAATTTTGGAAAAGCTCGTTAATTAATCAGCTTCATTTTCTCCGCCAAAAAACGAAAAAGCATTTCTGCAAAGGCTTTCACGCAAAACAAGCAAAAAAAAGACACCTTCCAAAAAGAGATTAAAAATCCGTCCCACACTTCCACTCATTAAAAGAAAAGCCCAATGGCTCATTAAAGACCCCCATACTCATTCCCCGATAATCACTCTCAGGTAATAATAATTCTCCCAACTAGACGGCCGACTCCTCGAGACCACACGATACAGCCATAAAAAGCCCGATCAAAGGCCAACTCCGTCCTCTTTCCACTTTTCACTCGAAAAAACTCCCATCGACGCCCCGGGTCCAAAATTGAAATTTTCCGCTCATTAAAGCGCTCCGCACGCTCGACTGTATAAACCGCGCTGGCCGCGCGGGTGTTCGAAAATAGCGGGAGAGAGAGAGCTACGTTTTATCGTCGGGGCGCGCCTGTGCAATGTTACGGAAAAGTAGGCGCCGCTACGCCGCCGCGAATTTCTTACGGAGAGAGAGAGAGCCGCTCGAATTTTATGCATGTATGCGAGGAGAAAGTGAGGGAGCTTTTGTCGGCGAGAAGCCGCGGCGTAGGCCTTTTGTCGGGGGAGTCGAATCGAGAGAGCTGCGTTTTAGGAATGGGTATGAGAGCTTTTTTTTGGACACGTGCTTTGGATCGTATGAATTTAGCGCGGGTGTATTTGCTTTGGGAGGGTTTTAAGACGGGTGGGAGGCAGGGTGCAAAGAGAGACGAGTTTTGCGGAGAGAGCTTTTTGCGGGTAGCGGGTAAGATTTTATTGAACAGCGTTGGATGTATTTTTTGGTTGGTGGGGAAATTAGGTGTAATGATTATTTTTGAAGAGGTTGTAAGAATATCGTATTGTTTATCGTTTTTTCGACAAAATTAAGACGTCTTATAAAAATAAAATTATAAAACCTAAAACTTTTAGCAAAGCAATTGTTAATTCTCATCGTTTTTGGTTTATTTTGGGTAATAAAAAGCTTAAGGTTATAAAGAAAGTCTCTCGTTTAAAAAGGAAATAATGGTTAATATAGTATCCTATAATCAGAATATGAAATTATAGGCAGTAAAAACATTAACCATGCAAAGTACCTGGAGGCAGGAAAACTAACGAGCTCACTAGAAATAAAAGTGTTGCATAAAATTAGCGGTAATTCGAATCCATTTGTTCATTTATTAACGCTTGCTTTATTGGTCATTTTCTTCGGATTTTCCGCAACGATGTGCTTACAGAAAATTTAAAATATACTTCATATTAAAGCATATTACTTAACATAATTTATTATTCCCTTGATAATTCAGCGGGTAAATTTATCTTTTTTGTCTTATGTTTGAAACAGCGACATTGAAAAAATGTCTTAGAAGGACTGGTTAATTAAGAAAACGCTCATATTATAATATCACTGTTTATAGGAGTTAGTTTAAATCATATAAGATAATGCTGTTTCTTGTAAGCTGTTAAAATTTAATAGGTAATATTGACTTTTAAAAATATGGAAAAACATTAAATGTAATTAAAATATTTATTGTTAAATGGTTAAATAAAAAAAAAAGTTTTAAAAAATGTTTTCAGTGGCAAATATTACCTAAGAAATCTGTTTTCAAAGTAATGGGCCGTACAATAATTTTGCTAAAAGAGTAACACTATACGTACTCTGCCTTCATTGTTCAGTGAAGCGAATAAAAAACTATATATCTTTTACTGGCGTTTCCATTTCAAAGAGAGTTAAAATACTGACCCTTTCTAATTTCCAGGAAACATACGCGGTGCTATGTATAAAAGAAACTACAGTTTTTATACGTTGTTATAAATAAAGGAGTATTTTCAATATTACTTATATGTAAAAATAAAAATAAGTTTAAAATTATTGAAAACTATATTTTATTAAAGAGGACTTCAACATTTGCAAAATATTAATAATGTTATTGATTGTAATATAACAATATTTGGCATTTGAAAATTTTAATGCCTGAACGCGTTTTTTATATAATAAATTGAAAGGTTTTCCGAAATTTTCAGTAATTCGATCAATCCGTCTAAAAGAGGAAAGTTAGTAAAACTGCAATTAAGGTGTCTATAAATTTTCGGTTCACATGTTAAGTACTTAACACCATATTGTATTCTATTGTTCACGACATCGCTTTATAACCTATAAATTTTTGATCGGTCCCGCGTTGACATAACTTCGCAGCTTATGCTCTTCCTTTCTTGATCAGCTTAGTCTGTATACTATCCGTTTAATAGGTGTGTACTTAATCGTGTAGTCATATATAAATTGATAATAATGGAAGTCTACAGTAACGGAAGTGACTTTGCAAAGTACTCACAAGAAGTCAGTGAAGTAAAAAGAAAGCCATACAACTGAACAAAAAATTTCAAACTTGTAATATATATTGTTAATGACTTTTTGCAAACAGAAGTATCTTTTATTATATTATAAAGATTATAAATATAAAAGTAATTTCTATTTAACATGTCGATTTTGCATTTTGTACATACATATATACAGTGTACAGTGATCTGGATCGCAAATTACGTCTTCATTCGTGACACATACTTGCCTTCAAGAAATCACGTTGCCTCTTTATTACCAACTCTACAATCCCAATGTTAAAAACGTCACAAATAATCAGACGCCAAAGCTTCCCCTTCATCCACCCAGGCTAATCATTTCTCAAACATTAAAACCCACAGCGCGCCCGCACATTTCAAACCCCAAGCACAGCCGGCCAATTACAAAACAGCGCTTTTCACTTAAAAGAAAACGAAAAACCAACTCCCGCAGAATAATCCAACCGCAGCGCGCGAATAACAAGCCATCGGCCACCCGAGAGCGACACAGCAGCAACAGGAAGGAGAAATTTCACGGGGAACGTGGCCGCTATATATCTCGAGGCCCGCTAAAGGCTATTGTCCAGCCGAGCAGAAAAAAAAACGGCGCGCGCTTCCTCCCGCTAGGCTAGGCGATCCTGACCGCGAGAGCCCGGCCTGCAAAAAGGACGTTACTTATGTGCCTCTAATGGCCGTATATACGCGCGTAATCGAGCGATGAACTCGGGCGGTGCGCGCGCGGGCGCAAAAAAATACGTCGAGTGACTGGCGTTTCTCTCCAGGTGCCATTGTAATTGTCGGGGCTTCCGTCGATTCTCAGCCGAGCGCGGGTCGATGAGGATTGAAAAAGTCGCTTTAGGGCGATGGAGTTCGCAGGCTTGATACGGTTTGTTGTGAGCGATGGTGGATGAGAAAAAATGTGCGTGATGCGGTGGATTGTTTGTGGGAGGCTAGTTGATTTTGGAGTTGCTATTGTGTTGGATTATTGGTGGGATAGAAATATTTTCGGTTAGTTGAGTTTGGGATTACTTTATAAAAAAAATAATGGATTGTTTAACGGTACGTTTAATTGTATGAGTGGAAATTGGAATACTAGTTATTTTTTTAAGTTACTGATTGATAGGTTCGACATTTTCAGTTAGTTTTAAAAAATTAATGAATGAGAGAACGTTCGTTATGGATGGCGGTGAATTATTTAACGGTTTGCTTATAATTGTATGGGTGAAAATTCGAATGTGGATATTAAAGTACTTTTGAAGCATTAATTTCATAAAATAATAAATATTTTCATACATTATTTTTGCACGCAAGTCAGTTGCAAACAATGAGATTAAATGAATTAAATAATTTTAATTTAAAGGGTGTACAATAAATACATTTGTTTTTGTTTTTCATTTGCAGTGTTTTTACATGCATTTTGATACGACACCATTTATAAATTTTGCTCACAATAATTTTTTATCAGCTGTGTTTCACAGTTATACAAATCTATTTTCATTCGACCGAACAAAAAATGAGGCTATTTAAATTTTAACTGAATCGTTGATTTGCGTTCGAAAAGCTACCCAGATAAGCGCGCTGCTTCAGCTGGAGTAAATTGGATTTTGTCAAATAAAACACGCCGATTTAGAGTTAAGAAAAAGTTATACAATCGAATGTAAGCAGCTTTAGAGCTCGCGCAGTGCCCTCCTTTAATTCATTATTTAATTAATTAACTCTCCCATTCGAACCCGACTGTCGCAAGTTTCAAAAGTTCCGCGTTTATTCAGCGCCGCGTCAGATTTGCAGAAAACAAACAATGATATAATAGATGTAAAGTAATTGTCGCATCATTTTCAGCGCGTGCGTATTCTTCGTCAAAGAAAAAGCCTTCAATCCCGTAAAACGAGCATTAAAAGCAGTTTGCCTCAGTGAATCCATCGTCCGATCCGTGATTTGTTTTTATGCGAATCTCTTTATGTTTGCAGTTACATCGCCGGGCGCTCTCTCTCTCTCTCTCTCTCTCTCTCTCTCTCCTTCTCGCAACGCCCAGATGCCCGTAGGAAATGGAACGGAAGTTTAATATTCCCTAGAGAAAACATTTAGACTTTTATTGGTTCTTTTAGCATAATTAAACTTTTTTCATTTTCTAACTTTAAAGCCCGCGCAGATATCGCTCGAGCGAGCCTCTTTCCTCCATTACTAAAAATAAAGACGCGATTCCCAGACGCGGAAATGGCGGCAGTTCGGCTTCCGAAGTAGATAAAAAAAAAATCTCCGTCGATTTCGTAGCGACTGTGTTTCCTGCAAAAATGCGTCATTTTTCGTCGCAAGGCCGTCGTTGGGAGATATAACCAAGAGAAGCATTATAGAAAATTAAAAACTACATACTTGTGCGTATATCGAGCGCACGGGCGGGAAGAAAGGATTGTACTTTCCGCGAATGTGACGTGTATTGAAAGAAGAGTGACACGTGACTTGGCGGATATATAGAGAGGAGCGCGTCGAGGATGCCTGATGTTTTATTGTTTTCCGGAAAAACCCGGGGCATGACTAGCAAAAAAGTTTTTATCTTGCTGGAATGAAAGCCCTTCATAGTACGGAGAGTCTCTCGGAGCATTTATTATGTTTTTCATTATTTTTTAATTGTTTTGTTGGATAATTATTATTTGGTTTTAATTGTTCATCATTTTCAAATTAGTATGCTTTTTTTATTTTTATGTACTGTGTGGGATACAATTTTATTATAGTTCACATTTATAGAGCATAAGAATTTTTTTATATTGTTCGTAAATTAATAATGTGAATGTTAAAAAAAATGTTACATATAAAATTGAATAGTAAAGTACATTTTTGTAAAATAATAATATAACTCTAAAAAATTAAATTTTTTGCAACTTGATGATACAGTACATCTACTCAAATAACTGAGCACGGAGAATGACCGAATCGCGTGATATTTTCTGCCACTTTTTGTTTTGTAGTTGCGTATACTCTACAAAACAAATGGAAGTAATTAATCAGACATTTTAAGAGATATCCTCATTTAGCAGATAATCAATGTTTTCCGCATTATTCGGATAATATACTTTATTTATAAAATTATAACACTAAA
This sequence comes from Eupelmus kiefferi, assembly GCA_030522745.1. Lineage (NCBI taxonomy): Eukaryota > Metazoa > Arthropoda > Insecta > Hymenoptera > Eupelmidae > Eupelmus > Eupelmus kiefferi. The sequence goes on along the minus strand of JAPYZB010001341.1, from coordinate 19,329 downwards.
TAAAATTTAACAAAGAAAAAGATTTTTCAAAATAAATTAATAAAAAGAAATATTTGTTATTTTAAATTAAGAAATATTGAAAAATAGAGGTGACAAGTTATATGTGAATTTAAATAGTTGAATCTTCAAAATTCAGCACAGATAAAACTTGCTCTTAGGGATATCGACCGTTCGAAACTTTCCACTTTGCAACTTATCGCATACATGAATATTTTCAAGTGGGATTTCTGTCATTCTTATAACGCTTTTATTCTCAAACTCATTGTTTGAACCTTCATAATTTTTTTACACGAGGACACTTTGGATTTTTTAATATTTATTGTGAGTATGAAAAAATGATTAAATAAAAGCGCTAAATTTAGCCCGGTATTCACATCAAGTAGAAATTAATTTGGTATTTATTTATTTGAGCAGAAAATATTTTATGAGCGGTAGGATCTGATATATAAAGTCGACTAATAAATTGAGAAAGTTTGATAATTCATAGTAATTGTTAAAATATGTATATATGTATTTAATGTATAATATATGCTATAATGATCGTACAATATCTGGGATTAAAAATATATAAGATAGTCGCGAAGTTATCCTGCGATTACCGTGTTGGCACGGTAATTTTTCTGAAAAAAGTCTTTCCATATATACATATTAAGTATTTTAATAAATTATCCACATATTAAAACTAAAACAGACAAATTTTTAAATAGACACTCAAAATTTAAACAAAACAAATTACAAAAAGCTTATAATTTCGAAATTTTTAATTATGATATTTGAGATTTCAAGAGGTCATAAAATCAATAAACCCTTTAAACTAATTTTCAAACACTCTCAATTATCATAATCTTGTATTTTCAAAATTTTCTAAGTTTGAACTAATTTTCTGAAATTCGATACATCCATTTAGGAATGTTTATTTCATTTAGCTCATTCGATAATTTCAGAGTCAAATATTGTAGGTGGTATTATTTAGTAGACCGATCATGCGCGCTTCGCGACAACGTTACTACAAAAAAATAATAAAATGCCCATTTTAATAATAATTTTTACTAATATAATAACTATAACAAGAATTATAATTCTAATTCTCTACAAGAATTTTAGTTCTATTCATAAAAACTCAAAAATATAAGTTTCGACAGAATTTAAGAAAAAAAAACACTATATTTTTATGAACATAAATTTATAAAATATAGCCATTAATATATGATTAGGTTTTTTTCGTGAAGCTACGAACCTTTAATATCTTTTTATTCTACATAATAAATCTTTAATTCACATCATATTCGAAATGCGAATGTTGTCACAAGATATGTATGCCTGGTATATAGTATAATAAATGATACCCATCCAATATCTAATTTTCTAATATTAACACATCTAATATTTGTACATCCGGTATGAGAGACGTCGAACTGTACATAATACGTTATAGTTGACTTCAATTTTATAGTAGATCATAGAAATATCGGATTTGAAAAAAGGTATATATAACTTTCTTTAATACTTTGTATGTCAAAGAAAAGTTTAATCTAAAATACGTCACTCAGCGTAAAAATTTTAATTAACTCATTAACTTCTAAAAAATAAATTTTTATTTTATATATATACAAGTTAATATTGAATTTAAAAAATTAAAAATTGTACCGTTTGTAAAAATAAAGAAAAAATTTATCTAGCAAAAATAGCTTTTTCTCCCACCTTAAAAACTGAAAAATGGTTTTTTGGCATCCAAAAAATATAATCACTACTGGATAAAAAAGCCTTTGTTTTAAATGGTAATATACATGTGTTCTAGACAATTTTGCTTTTCAATATGTAAGGCAGATTATAGTAATAATACCTCATATTATGTTGAATTAATATTTATCTATCCAAATTACAACACATTATTACTTTAATTATTAAAAATTTTAAATATAATTAAAATAAATAATATATTTTCCATAATTATGAAGAGTACACAAAATTCAGATTTTTCCAACCTTTTAAAACAAATAATAAAAATAATAATAATAATAATAATAATAATAATAATAATAATAATAATAATAATAATAATGAGCTAAAATGAAATTATATATATGTTTTCATGTAAACAAAAGTAAGATCAAAAATCTTTTTTTACGCTTGTTAGCCAAGACTCCGTATATCTGCTTTTAGATAACATGGTAGATAAATCTAAAATAAATCTTTCTTGAAACTAGCCGCAAAGAAATAGTAACTAGTAAATGTCAACGGTACAACTACTGAAGTGACATAGTGCCCGACTATTAAAGTAACTTATTGCTGTAGTTCTCAATATAAATGGATGTCAACTGATGTGAGTTTTGTTCAAGTAGATTTTTGTCATTACAAATACTTGATATACTATTTTCAATATAGTTTAGTATATTGTTACATTTTTTTCCTATTTTAAAACTTTGATTGATTCTTATTAATTATATTTTTTTTTTATTATCAAAGAATACGTACACTCGCTATGAACAATATTTTTCCAACCGCAAATGATAATGCCAAATTTCTAACCGCATACGTAAAGGCTTAATTTATGCAGCACGTTACCACTCTTAATTGTTCTTACAACTTAATCTATGATTCTGTTCCTTACGCCTGGGGCAAAATCTACTACGTTGCCATTTTAGGATTGCATTTTGAGAAAATATTTTTCATAACGAGTGTACATAAAAACTTTTCTACGTAGACTTTGTTCCGATTTTATAGATAGATATCAAAACATCTATTAATGTAAAAATCAATTTTCTACTATTAATTTAAATGATTATTTTATATGAAATTTTAATGATAATATATCCAGAAATTGTTAATATGCTTAGCATTTTTTTGTAAAAGCAATATTAGTTTGTAAATAATTCGTTAATTTCGAATCGAGTAATATCGTCGCAAAATCGACTCATGTAGCGTAAATAAGTAAGCCCATATTTACCATGCTAACACGATATCTTATTTTCGCAATTTTCTCTTACGTTTACTTTGCTTATATATTATTTATGCGAGGCACATACTATGCACACGAGTGTATAAGATGAGGGAAGTTGATGCACTTACAAGTTTAATACACTTTGAGGAGCGCTACACGTCGTCAAAACTAAAGATGAAGCAATTTCATAAATAATAAACTCAAATTTCTAAGCGATATTAGACACTTGGAGGGACAAAGTGGATAATTATTTGCAGAAGCGCTTCTACTAAATAGCTATAATTACTGGATTGATCCATTCATCTGCTCACTTATTCGAAAGCGATTATCCACTTATCGTTTCGTAAACCACTAGTGCAGTTCAATAACTTCCTGTTTCTAGCTTTTATACGAGTATGTACCTGATACATTTGGAAATTTGCATTTTTTTCACAACTGCATAATTTTTTGTTTTAATTGTTTACATTTTTTATAGTTGAAATAGTTATAGTTTTAGAAATTCTAATTGTAGATTCTCATCAAAAGAATTCATCTTTTACGATTACTTTTTATGATTAACTGCAATACATTATTTATATATACGGATAATAGCGTATCTACTTTTTAAAAGTTGCTACTTTTAAAGTGTGAATCTGATTTCACACGATCTGAATTGCATATTTCAAAAAGGTTCACACGCAACTAAATGTAAATTTTTAAATTTATTATAATTTAAAAGATATAAGGTGTAAATTTCAAAAATTATTGAGATTAATGAAGTGTGAATTTTGATGAGTCCTATAAGATGAGAATCTAAATAGATTTTAAAAATTTACACTTTCTTGAATGTGGGGTTTTAAAATTGACACCTTCTTGGAAGTGAAATATATACTTTTCTTTTTAGAAAGTATTGCGCGTAAAATAATTATTCTAATATATGGTAATTATAATGTTTTTGTTATGAAAAATAAAACGAGCAATTTACATTCTAAATTGATCTTTCGAGTATAGAGTAAAGGCATAGTAGCTTCGTGAATATTTTGCCAAGCAAAGTGAAAGGAAATTCCCATGTAATTTGGATAGAACACCTCCAGTCTGAAGTGGATACATGCTCTAGACAAAGTGAGAACATTTTCGTAGACAATGCATCCTCTAAATCAGAGAAGATGTAAGGAATTGCTTTCTTGGCATGCATTTGTCATTCTATGTCTTTGATTTAAAATGTCGACAACTTTGATGTAATAAATAAAAAATATCACTAATTATATTTATTTATATTTAAAAAAGTGCTGTTCTGTAAAATTGCATTTCTACCGCATTAATAGAAAGTGAAGGGGTCGAGTATATATTTCTACGAAATATTGAACGGGAATCTAATAATTATGACGTAAACATTAAAATCAGTTGAGGAAAAATTTTTTTCTAACGATTGTATTTTTAAAAGATGCTGACGTCGGTTTTTTTAAGAAAAATTCCATTAATTTTGTTAAAAATTATAGACAGAGTAAATATCAATATCAAATTTTAAGCTTATTGACATTATCGACACTGTAATATGAATATTTTTTTTTTAATAATGTCAATCAACCTTTTCTGAAAAACGAACGATGTTAGCTTTTTTCAAACATAAATTTAATATTCTATGTAGATTTTTACCTTACCTTTCGCTTACATTCAATAAATTAATGAGCCAATATAAGCTTCTTTGCGATGTATAAATGTAAGATTATTAGGTTAGCAAGTTTACAGCTTCCAGTAAGTTTGTTTAATAACTGGAAATTATTACGTTAATGTTCATCACCAAAGTAGCTTGACTAAATCTCATGATTTTATGGTTACAAGAAAACTATTTACTTTACAAAACTACCGAATGTTGAAAGAGCTTAAAATGTATTTATTAAACTTTCGATTAAATTTATTTGCAAAATCATTTCCACCACAGTACTTTTAGACAAAATAGATATTAAAAATAATTTCTATATAAATCACAATTTCTTTGCGAAGAAATGGCAACATTATTTAATAATAACGCCAGCAACACAACAAAAACCAATTTACTCTCCACGAATCTTCTTAGCCTTCTTCACTCAAATCGCAAATTTTCAACTAACGTACTTCCACCCTCTCAAACAATCCGTTCATTCTCTATTCATCGTTTTTACCATGCCGGAAATCATGCGCATTATTTTCGCAAAAATTAAGCCGGATAATCGTTTCGCACGTAAGAACCACGGGTAAAGACTTCAATTTATTTCGTAATGCCTCTTTTACACCGGCAGTTTAATAGAGTCAGCTCTTCGAATGTCGAGCGCGTGCGAGCTCAGGAGGGGGGGGGGGGCGATACACGGAAGTGGAGGATCAGAATGACGGATAAAACGAGAGCGGCGCAGGAGCTTCAAGTTGAAGCCTTCTCCTGCCCAGGAGCACGCGTCTATAGGAAGGGAAGAGGAACGTATTAACCCTTGCAGGAGTATAAGGCAAATGCCGAGCGTGAAAGCCCACTGATGCAGGCGTTGGAGGGTGTTGGATGTAGGCGAGGGAAAAAAAGGGCGAAGGTGGTGCCAGGTGAGGCGGATGCGAATGTTTGAGGAATTTTTTAGGAATTTAAGGTTGGTTTTTTACGGCGGAGGGAAAGTTATTTGCATTTGGAACTATATTGTAAGAATTCAAGAAATTTTATTTTTTAGAGAAATGTAGTTTTAAGTATATACTCAAAAAATGTTGTATAGTCTACAAAAGATTAATGCATTAAAAATATTTTGAATTAATTAATGAATGTTTAATTAATTCAATAAGACAAAAATTTAAATTTCGCGCCGAAATTTAGCAAGCGATAAATTAACTATTTTGCTTATTTTTTTATCTTTAATTGACTTTCGGACCTCGTTAATTTGAAAATTAATAATTTTGTAGAATTTCAAAGTAGCTATAAAATGTTCGTTTCTTGTGATATTTATAATATATCAATTTTTTTGTCTCTGAGTATTACATGAGAAATATCAATTATTAATTTTGCTATGCTGTTTATAACTACAATTGCGTAATTGTATCGATTTTAATATAATATTGATTCTACTATGTCATCGTATTAAGCTATGTGCATCACGAGGGGATTAAAATACGATTTAGTTTGATATACGGTAGAGCGAGCAGTGAATTATCTTATTCTATGTTCAATAAAGTGATTGTGTAATACATTACTGACACAAAATTAATCTATGCATCTATAATAGTATTAGTACTTATTATTATAAGTAATTGCAAAAGTTAATCGATGTGATAAGCTGTACAAGACTTACAATACATTTATAATTAATGTTGGTAATGAAAATTCATTAAAATAATTATATTTCACTTCTTGTTTAAATGTTTTAGATAATGCGTATTTAACAATTAACTTTTATTTAGTAATAATTATAAATTAACAAAATTTGAGTGTGAATACATAAAAACTAACACGACAGCGCGCCCCACTATTCAACAATAAACCATAAGCGTCATCAAATTTAAAAACTGCAGATTCGACCAAACGAACGAATGTCAGCGCGGGGCCGGCAAAACATACACTTCAGCAACTCTGAAGCGCGCTCTCCTATCGCTCCAAAAAGGGCCAAAGAAACAATCTTAAGGTAATCGGAGCGAAGACAAAAGCACGCCGAGGCACTTGACCCACGTAACTTCCTCTCTCTCTCTCTCTCTCTCTCCATCCTACATTTTCCACACACTCAGCACATCTGAAGCGAGCCTGTCTCCGTGTCTCTTGCGCCCATTATACGCGATCAATAGCCCAGCGAATTTCCCGTCAAATAAGACGCCGCTATCTCGACCCTACCTTGCACGCACGCGAAAAATAATAAAAATCCGCGCCTCGCGAGCGCGCCTGCTTCACGTCAATCGCTGCCTACTCGCGTATATACAATCGATTTCTGTATAATGCGAGAGAGCTGCACGCTGAGCTATTTCACCATACACGTCGAGAGAACATCTCAAGTGCCTCCGTGCTCATTACGCCTGCGTTAAAGATTATACAAATGATGCGAGGGCAAAGTCCGCGTATATATATAACACACTCCGGATCTTAAAGCGCCTTGCCAGAAACAGCCTATTATCATCGACAGGCTCTTGAAGGGGATTGATCCATTCAACGCGCCCTCCCCCGCAGGATGCCGCATTAAACACGCGAAAATTTACGCGCCTGTTCCTAATAACGTTCTCCTATACTCTTGAAGCCTGACGCGCGCTATCAGTGATGCATTATGCGCTGCTGCTTCGTTTCTCTGCACTCGCGCTTGGGTTAGGAAAATGAACAGTGTCACGCGAGGTCCTCTCCCCCCGTTTGTTTGCGCTGTGCGTACCTGGCCTCGCGCAAATGTGTATTTATGCAATGCGCACTGATATATAGCCGCGCGATGTGTGTGCATTAATTTACACTTTTGCGGGACTGCGATAGCGCGCGCGAGCGTTAATGTATCGGCTACTGTTTAGAGCCGGACTGACGTATACGGGTAATAAATCGCGGACGGGAGAGAGAGAGAGAGGGAGAGAGAGAGCTCTGGACGTAGAGCGGGAGGCTTTGAGTGGATGCTGCTGGCCGAGCGAGAAGCCAAAAATAACAAACGCCGGCTGCTGTTTTCTCGGGCTTTGGGTGAGCGGTTGGGGCATCCTTTGCGCTTGTGGTGTGGGTGGCTATGGTGATGATTGAGTTTTGGAATTTTTGAAGGGATTTGGTGAAGTTGTTTTGAGAATTGATGTAGATTTTTGTTTTAATCCAGATTTGGAGGTGATGGATCTACTTTGAACCAAATTAGTAATTTATTGGTGTTATTACATTAGGCATATGCAGTGAATATTTTAATTCAGGTTGAATTAGACCAATTATCTTCAAATTTTTATTATAACTTAAACATCGAGCGATAAAAATAGAAAATTCATTTGTAATTTGGAGTATACGCATTTTAATTACGTAGATGTTAATTTTATGTCTTAATGCGTTTGCTTCTTTAGCGAATGCTAACGAAGGGATTTGAACGCCATTCTAAATAAATTAGCCGGTTGCCCGTTCCAAATTGATTCAATTTCCAGCGCCGCTAGATCAGTATGTAAATCACGAATGAGTTAACTGAGGGTTAAACGATCGAATAGCTGCCGAGTAAATGTTGGCGTAGCCTGGAAAATTTATATTTTGAATTTTCCCCTCGCTTTGCAAAAAGAGAATAATATATTAAAATTAGAATAGCAAAACGCTCCGAGATTAAAAGCGCGAAAATTCACTCTTTTTGACACAAAATTCCAGCAACTTCTCTCTGAGAGTGAATATTTTTATTCCCTTTACGTGAAAGACTCACATTGAATTTTAGTAGTTTTTTTTTCTCTCTTATTGACGGAATAGTTACTTTTAGGGAACTTGGTACAACTTTGCATTAAATAGAGTGAATTTTCACACTTTTCAATTTTAAAGGGAATGTACCTTGAAAAATTGACTTTGAATGCAGAAATATTAAAATAATTTTATTATTTATAAAATAATTTGCATAGCGAGTTCACTGAAGAAAACACTGCTTTAACTAAAATTATAACAGAAAATGTGGCCAAACAGTGTGTACATTTTCAAGAGGGCTCTAAATCAGAAAATTGTTTACGTTTGTGTATCTTTTATATATTTTCCTGGAAAAAGGATATTTGTGAAAACTTTACAAAAGACATACATTTAAAAAAATGAAATTTTTGCAGTTTTTCAAAGCTTTAAAACTTTTTCAAAGGTCTTACCGCTTTTTCGAAAACCACAAAGCTCTTTCTAAGAAAAATATTCATGTAGTAAAAATAAGAGAAGGACATGCATTCTCATGTTTTAACACTTATTTTTTAAATTTAAAATTAACCGATAAAGTAAAAAAGTAAACATGAAACTAGCGCTTTGTAAAGTTATTATCGTACACAATATTCTCCTGTACAGTAATTTTTATGTTCGGCCCGTATCTTTTGTGTCTGTAAAAACATATTTTTCACTGACTACTAAGGACTGCTTATTAAATTTTCATCCTGTTATTAAAAATATCATGTTTAAACAGATTTATTTCCAATACAAATATTTGATATCAGTATATCCATAAAACAGAACATTAATATGCGCACTATTTTTAAAATTCATTAAAGCGACATGCAAAAAAGAATTAACCTACCAATTGGAACACCAAAAATAAACCCGTTAACACAAAAATGCAAATCTCATCAACATCCACAAACCAATGTTTACTAGCCCCACTCCACAGGCTTCAATTTTGACATTCCAGTAGCTCAGAGTCGTCGATTGCATAAGTCCCGCATAAATATCTCCGTAAACACGCGGCTCGTCCAAGCGAACCGAGCGCGCAACTAAATATAATGCCTCGAAATCTTTCTCCTCCCCCATTCCCACGCCGAGGCCGGCTTTATCCAGCTGCCGAGCTTCCGCGCACGAAAATGTCTCGCCAAAATAAGCCGTTCCCCAAACATCACGTTTGCAGGCGCGTATATACGGCAAAATGTGCCGCGCCCGGAATTTTCGCCGTCTGCTTTAGCTTCACTCGCGCGCGCTTTGTCAAATCTCCTCCTAAAGCGGGGGCTGGCCCTCTTCTCGTTCTCCATCTCGGAGTCACGCGTTTTAGCAATTAGAGGGAGTATGAGCGTAACTCGCCGTGTGTTCGCGGTAAATAACGCAGCGCGTGCGCTTGACGAATAAAAATGGATGGCCGGGGGAGGGTTAAACGTTTGCGTTGATGGATTGTGGAAAATTCGGGTGTTTGTTTGGGGATTTTGATGGTTTTGGGATGTTTTCATTGGTTGGGGATGATGTTTTTAAATGGTTGAACGTAGTGCGAGTTCCGATAATTAGCCGATAAATATCTTGCTTATGAAGGTAGAGTTTTATTGGTTTTATTAGGTTTCAAAGTCAATTTAGAAATGTTAAAAGACTGCTAGTCATGTTCAAAAGATTAAAATTAAAATTTAAATAAAATTAAGATTAAAATATAGAACAATTAAACTTAAAATATTGTGATTTTAATAAAGCAGGGCAATTGCCAACTTATGATTTTTTTATCACTAGATTAATAAGTATCGGGACTTCTCCACATTTATCATTTATTTTTAGAGTCTAAAAAAAACCGCTTCAATGTAATTGTCACGAAAGTCATCATTCAAAATGTAAAAGACACGCGACTGCTTTTTGCCTTTAGCTCATTGGAGAACTCGAAAGCAGAATTTATTTAGCACTTAAGAAAATCAAAAAGCTGGCTTTAAATAGATTTAAGTGTAGCAAAAGATTATTTTAATTGTCAAGAAAATTTAATATAAAGGCCGCGCTTTAATACATTTTTTATTGGAAACATTTCATACAACATTTAGCTGTTCTATTTTTGTATGCAATCTTTTAATCTATCTCTTCAATTTATATAGTAAGTAAATAATTAAATCGGCTAAATTTTTAAATTAAAAGCTATTTATGTTTCTATTATTGAAATAATTATTTCTGACATCCAAAAGTAGAATAAAAATAGAGAATATTTTCTTAATTGAAAAAAAATTAACTGGTATCTAAAAGATGTAACGTCTTTCATTATCTATTTCTTCAACAATTAACATAGCTACTAGTAACACTAAACAATAACTATAACAATAAAATGTATCCACCTCCCATAACAAATTCATAAAGAAACCCACCTAAGCAACTCTCGCCCTATTAATACAACTCTCTCTCTCTCTTTCTCTCAAGAAGCACGTTAATAATAATCAACACCCTCCCACACACCAGCAGCACTTGACGCATTCCCTTAAAAATAATCCAGCCTCCACCCTTGCTCATCATTCAAAATTCAAAAGCCATCCAATTGCTTTTTCTCGCAACACACCTTCGCTCAGAAGCAGCCGCGGCGACCCGGAAAAACGACACGAGTGGGCCGCGCCACTAGACCGAGAGAGCAAAAAGAAAAAAAAAACAACCAGCAGCGTCAACGTCCGCTCTCACTCTGTCCTTCTCCCTCTCTCAAGCCTCTCCAGAGAGATAGAATCGGGAGCAGAGAGCAGCTCGACGGAGCTTGGGCAATTAGAGGATAGTCGGCGCGACGCCTTCATCCCTGCAGCCTTCGTCTTTCTTGATTGACGCCCCCGCGTTTTCCTTCGCCTTTTTTTCTTCCCGCCCCGGCAGCTGTCCGCAGACGCGCGCACCGAAAGAAGCGATCTTCTTCATCGCCGACGCGGCTCTCCGAGAGGAGAAAGTGCTTCGAAAATAAATACTTCGTCATAGGTAGCTGAGGCTGGGCCAAGAAAAACAGCGCCCGCGCGCGACGTTCACGTATTGATGAGGGAAGATCGACTCCCCCGCGCGCTTCTTTTTCGTTTTGTTTGGTTGTAAAACGTCGCGGCTTTTTATCTTTTTTCCCCGAGAGCTGACTTTAAGTAGTTTGTGCAGTCATGGCCTGTTTGTTGTGTCGACTTTTCGTGATCTCGCGCGAGGTACAGGCACAGAGCAGGCGCCTGGCAGTTTACGGATTTTAGTCTTTTTGCCGGGAGCTCGGAACATGCAGGAAGAGCGGATTGAAAAATTGGTTTACTTAGCTGAGCGCGCGATGTTTTGTAGATGGATGGCGAAGGAGATGGTTGATTGTTAGAGTGGAGAGTGATGTAAGGCAAGTTATGAATACCGACGGCGTCGGGGCCAATTAATCGGAAGTAAATTCCGGGTTGTAGTCGGGAGTTTGTTTGGATTTGAGAGGATAAAGATGTTGTAAGATATAATGGGATTGATATGGATAAAAGGTCAGTGTCATGGTTAAGCAGTTTTTTATGGTAGGGTTTCAATCGTATCAAATTATTTTTTAAAAAGCATTCTCATGTAAACAGGGTGGGTTATAATTAAAGGATGATTTACTGTAAATTTAACTATTTTGTAAACTAAGGTTCATTATTTTAGAAATTTCTTCGTGTATCGAAATAAACTTTGAAATTTCTGTTTAGTTCGGAAACTCATCCATCAATTAATTATTTAAGTTTAGACGAAATGTCAATAGTGATTTATTATCGTTCAAAATTCCATTAAAATTTTCCTGTGCTTTTATTTTTTATGATTTAATCTTTCATAACAAAATTTTAAAACCGAAATATAATGAAGTGTAGAAATTGTGTATCACTGAAAAGTTAGAATTTTCCGCGAATTCAATATTGCCCCGCAAGCGATATTTTTATTCAAACTGTCATTTTGGAAAATGTTTTATATTGAAACCATATCACGCGTAAAAATTGTTTTCGGAAAATCTTCCGTTTCGGAATTTCTCATAACGAAATTTCAATCATTTTAGCAATTAAAAAATTTAATAACAAAAAAGATTTATGAATTTGCAAACCTTCAATCACAAAACATTAACGGATGGAACAATAATATAGATTTCGGAGAACTGCACTGTACGAATAATGCATTCATTTTAACTACCCCCATGGTAATCTAATAAATTCTTCATGCAGACGTTATGAAGATTCAGTGCCAAGAAAAACATCGCCTTGGAGTTTATTGTCCCATCAGTTTACGCGTCTACTACATTAATGAACTCAGTTTCGTTTGAAAACATTAAAGAGGTAATTATTTTCTTTTTTATGTGTTTGTTATGTTTTAAAGCTTTTGGTGTCATTTCATACTTATTCTTTTGTTTAAAGAAACAAATATAACGTTATGTATAATTATAAAGTTCTTAAAATTACTCGGACAAATTTTAAATATAAAATAAAAATGAAATATTCCAGGGTAAACTAAATAATGGGTAGGACTAAATATTCTGAATTCTGCAAATATCGCAACGCACAAAGAATAAATATCTGTATTATAATACCTATAATTTCATCGTAGGATAAACAAAACTTTGTCAGACGATTTCATTAAGGTAACAGATTGGCATGCTTAATATAAAATAATGCCCAAAGCTTTAATCCGCGAAACAAAGTAAAATAATGACGCGTCAGCAATATTATCGCAACATTAATAAAAGAGATTGAAAACTCGTAAACGCGCATAATATATGCAAACGGGAGCATTATAGCTTTTGACGCGAAGCCGGGTGACTGCTAAAACGTGCCTCATCATGACTCGCGCAAGATTAAGCGCAGAAATTAGATGATTTATAAGCGCGTCTACCCGATTTCTAAAAAAAGCGTCAAATCTGATTTCTACGATACGCAATTTTTCTCAAACTAAAAAATGCAGCTTTCAATTCCGGAAAATTCGGGAGCTAGCGCGGAGAGGGTAGATTGCAAAAAATTTAAAAGAGAAATAGAAGAAGTAAAACGTCTTTAATCAAACTAATCTTTTAGACTTTCCGTAAAAGTAAATCAAGTCGTAAAAAGACTTTACGAGCATGCGAGATAGAATCAAGAAAAACAAGCCTCCCCTGTGATGTGCTTTGCTTTCACGCGTGTTGATGAACTCGCCATTGCCGCGCGCGCGCTGCCTGCTTTTCCTCTTTTCTTCGTCCAAATGCTTGGCTCTTGCCTGCCATCATCTCTTTGTGCATTTCGACGTTTTCTTTTATTCCGAAATTCTTTTCACGAGCCACAGCGGATGTTTTAAATTTATCGCGGATTTTAAATTAATGACGTTGGTAACGGTGAAAATTAGGTTAGATTTAATTATCGTGAAAATTATCGTAATTGTATATAAGGATGTAAAGTTAACTTGAAACGTGATAATTAAAAATTAGTAAGAATGTAATTTGCAATTTTTTTTTTAAGTGTACGACGAATAAAATTTAATTTTTAATGAATAAAACGTATTTTATGAAGTATGTTGAGGAGAATGTTAATATTAAAACTTGTTAAAAAATCTGTATATGTCAAGCACATTAAAAATTAATTTTTCATGTATAAAATGTAGTTTATAAAATAAGTTTATTAATTTATAAATTAATTAAAAAATTATAACGATGTACTATACTATAATAGTTTTATATATATGTATACACACATCGTGTGTAACTAAAACCAGATAAAAAATAAAATGTTTACTTTAACCTTTACATTTGATCGCAATCGTTTAAAGACCTACAACATTTACTATATTTTATGAACAACAAACTATCACAAAAATTAATTAAAGAGTTAGAAGATAAAATTAAATTCTTACTCAATATCTTTATTATTACTCTTTACATAAAAGTCATTTTTAATAAGTTTCGAAGATTTTAATTGGCTCGTTCCATTGTATTTTCAGTTCTAAAAGGAAACTTTGTAAATGCAATTTTGCAAAATTATATAATTTATAAAGAGCGATGGAGTTTATATTATGTTGTCAGTCGTCTTCTGCTTTGAAGTATTCATGAACTTTCGATTACTTCTTCTTTCCCTTCGTCAGTAAGTTTGTTAAAGTAATTTTCTTATTTTATCGGATTTAAAATATGAAATTTAATCCTCCAGTATTTTATTAAAAAACTTATTATAATGAAATTCTTCTAGTCCTTCTTTTTTTACCGTAAAAACTTTAATTAAATAATTAAAAATAATTAAGAAACTAATTTTATCTTTATGGGATGTTCTAAAGTTATAATAAGGAAAAAACGTTATCAACGCAATAAACGCCGAAATGATCTATTATTTTGCTCGCAAAACGTAACCGTCATAATTTGAACAATATTCTTGTTATACTTGCACCCTTACAATTGTATTATAATTTCAAATTAAGTACACTTTTAACGCGTAAATATAATGTCTTTGAAAAAAGATTAAACAAAATTAAAAAAAGTAATTGATCAATCTTTAATTCCCTATCGTCGACACTATCGCATCACTCTAAAGTATCACACAAAGCCCCGCAAAGGAAAAAGAAAACCAGCAGGAGAAAATCAACCCCCGCGCTTAATAATAAACTCAATAAAGCGCAAAAAGAAATCGCGGTTAAACGGCGGGGCGAGAAAAAAGCGAGCAGTCTCGCCTATATAGCCAAGGCGCTGAAGGAGGAGCGATTCGAGCCAGTAGTCAATTGACCAATGGAAAGCAGCCGAGTGAATTATGGAAGCAGGAAGAATGAGGCGCGCTTAAAATGCAAAAGGCCGCGGTGCACAAAAAAATGGAGAGAGAGAAAGAGGGTAGCCGCGGAGAGAGAAAAAAAAGGAAGTGGAGCAGCAGAGGAGGGAAGGCGCGCCGAAGAAATAGCGAGAGTGCGAGGCTCTGGGAAATTATTAGACGCAATCTCGCACTGGAAAATGCAAATTGAACGCGCGCGACATCCTCGAACGAGTCGTGAGCGCGCACCGCGGCGTGCGGGAAAATGTAAGCGCGAAGGAAATGCAAATCAAACGCGGAAATGGCCTCGGGCTTGACGGAAGGAGAAAGAGGTGAGAGAGACAGAGAGAGGGAAAAAGAGCGGGTATAGGAGAGAAAGATACGCGCGAGCGTCTTCGTATTTACCGAAGGCGCGACACATGTTTGATATGGCTTTTTGAGAATGCTGGTTAGAGCTGGGAAAATTTTTATGTGCGTATGATTTGTAATGCATTGAGTACGACCGGAAGAGCGTATGGGAAATTATTCGCAGGAGTTGCTTTGGTGGAGAGATTGCTGGATGGATTTCTAGTGACTAATGCCTTTGTGGATCAGAGTATTTATTAGATGGATAGAATTTTTCTGATAGTGATTCATGTATAAGTGTGATGATAAATTTGTTTTTCCTGGAACTCGGATGAATAATAGATTAATAATATTCAGATGACCTTGACAGAATGAAAATGAGTAATGGCGAATCATTTAATAATCATTTAAATACTTTAATGTTATTGTTCATATAATTAAATTATTTCTTCTTAAACTGTCAAAACATTTTTAAAATATTGTTAAGAATAAAAGATTAGTCTCAAAAGAGTTTTTAACGAATATTATTTCTTAATTTTTTAAAATAACATGAATCTAAAAGCACTTGCAGTATTTATGATGAATATGCAACAGAGGGTGTGGATAAGCTAAATGAAATTTAATTAACGCATAATGTGAGAATGACTGTATTTATGGCATTCTTTATCCCTACATAAAGAAAAGTTCTAAAATAAAGTAGGTTATACTAATTACATGTGTACTAATCGTAAAACTGTTTATTAATCTCTTTTTTATATACTTAAATAATTTTTATTATGATAAAATCGAATTATTTCTAATTAAAAAAATTCCGCTCGCTCAGTTATAAAAGATGTTTTTCTTGATTAATCACAAGAAATAAATAATTTTATTTCTTTCAATAATTGGTTTTTTAAAAAAAGGTATATTTCACGAGGAATATTTGTAACTCTGAAATAAATCATGAATGTTAATCTTTTACCAAATAAAACAATTGGTGTAGAAACTTATAAAATTTGCGCTCTTTAAATAAATATACTAAAAACATGTTTATGACATGTATAATATGTAAAAAATAATTAAACTTTCAATATTGTACATGATAAATAAACGGGCCAATAAATATGTAACGTAAACAGTTTTTTATCCTGATTTTACATTAAAAAATTCCAATAAAATATTCGAACAAGCGCTTCTGCGTATATTCGGTTAAATCATAAACCTTTAAAATATGTATGTTTTTACGAGCTGTAAGCACTGGAATACGAAAGTTTGTAAGTTCAAAATATTTTCATTTGAAAAATGTATTTTTTAATACGCAATGTAACTAAAATAACGCTATTCGGTATATTTTCATGTCATTTTACAGAACAAAATTATTGAATAGATGGTTATTATTATTATTTTACGTTTTATAAAAAGAGTGTATGAAAACAAACATCTTGAAGCTTAAATCAATGATTTTTTTTATATATTATTAAAATGTACAAAACAAATTTATTGAACAAAATAAAGAGTATTCGAAAATAAATTTATAACCTTTTTGAATACGTATTCTAAAAATTTTTCAACAATATTTCTATAACATAAAATAAGTTTATATGTAGATGTGAATAACGTGTCGTACAATATTTTTCACATCGCAAAATACGCTTCAGTAAGCCATAAAAATCATAATCCAGCGGCTACATCAAACCTATCAAACATTTTTCTAACCCATATAAAAATCAATTTTTGAAAAATTTTGAAACTCGATATTTCATTTGCATCGCGCATTTTTATGCGACCACAAATTACTTGAAAATAAAAAAAAAATAAAAAAGAAAAATAAACTGCTTAAAATTATAAAAATCCGTCTTACAAAAATGCAGACTAGCTGCAATAATAACTCCCCTCGTCTCCAGCGGAGTCGAAGTAATTTTTCCCCGGCAAGATTTTAAAAATTCTCTTCTTTCGCGAGTAAATTTTTCCCACCGCAAGAATTTGCCCGCGGCCAAAAAACAAAACCATTTTTCCCACCAAAAGCCGTGTCAACAACATTTCACCAGCTCGCATTAGCATTGCGCCGGCGCTCCTAACGCGCCGACAGCCTATATACCATAAAACCTGAGTGCGCGCGCGCTCTGTGAGCTCGAACAAAAAGAGCGTCGAATAAAAAAAAATAAAAATGAAGTGCGAGCCGTGAGCGCGCGTATATATATACTCAATAGCTCGGGAGCTACAGACTCGGTGAACGCGCGCGCGCCTTGGAAATCCAAGGCAGGCAGGCGCAATCGATATCCAATCTATTTTCCGCAGAATCGAATATCCTCTCTCTTCGAGAGCCGAATTTTTATATGGGGCCGCCTCTCTGCGGCAGCGTGGGAGGATATAGAGAGGAGCCGCGGCTGGCTGCGAATCGGTCGCACGTGCAGCCGCGAAAATGAGAGAGAGGAGAAAACGGGCGTCGAAAATCGGCCGGATTTATGGGAGGGACGTGAGCGCCAAAATTAAATTACGCGTAACGAGAGCGCAGGCAGCAAGCGAACTCCGATTCCCGCTGCTGACGCTCGTATTTTCGTTCTAAACACAATGGGGTCGTGAGAAGAGCGTCCCGGCAATTAGGGCTTGCCGATAGACTTTTCGCTGTTGATACGTTGCCCGTGATGGGGGCTGGCTTGTCGCGGAATGGGAGAATTGAAACACGGTATATAGGTAATTTGTTTTTGGGATCATGTCGCATTTTTTTTTCTTTTTGGTGGAGAGGTTGTTTTGCAGCTTCGCGAGAGGAGGCTTTTATCGGATTTTCTTATGTGTGGGTTTATGGCATTCTCACGCCGGGTGGTGCGAAAAATTGCTTGGATTTTTTGCGCAAGGTGAGATATTTTTTTTTTTCTAGTTTGAGTAGTTGTCAAGGGTTCGGGTTTCAAATTGCGAGGTTTAAAAATAAAAAATTTTTGGATTTTAAAATGGATGACTGTACAAACTATTTTTAATTTTTTTGTGATCATAAATGTACGGTCGGCGTTTGGTATTTTCTTTTAAGAGTTTTTTTTTATTTTCAATCTTTATTATCCGAGAAAAAAGAATAAAATTTTTTTGGCAATTTTTTTTAATTAAAAAATATAATTAAGATACTTTTTAATTAATATTTTTATACATTACTACTTTTTCAATTTTTTAGAACCTTTTTTATTTCAATATACGTTTTCAAAAATAGAATATTAAAATGATATATTATGCATGGATAACCAATTCTATGCAATCTTTTAATATGTAAGAGTTATTATTATTATTATTATTATTACTATTACTTTCGCGAAAGAATCGCGTTAATAATTTTGTATGATTAAGAACTACACTGTAAACCTAACATCATAAAGGAAATTCATTTGAAACTTTGAAATAAAAAAATGTTTTCTATCAGCATGATTCTGACAAATTTGATACGTGACAGAACTATAGATATAAAGATTATCACGCATGGTCCATATGCCACCGGTGTCGCTCAGAACTTCGGAGCTCGTTCTTTTCGGAGCTCGTTCTTTTCAAAACCACTTTTACAAGATCGTCGATTTAAAGTTTTCTAAATCAAATGAATGAATCAAATAGTTTCTTCCAATTTTTTATACTTATAAAGTTAATTATAGAAATAAATAATTGTGTTTGAAAATTCTTATAAAAATTGAATTAGTATAATAAAAATAATTACACTAAAAAATATTAACAAGAATTTGTTTGTTTTATTATTTATAACTCTATTAATAGATTTTTATCCTATTTCGTCAAAATTTTTAAAAATACGTTGATAATAATCAAGCTAAAATAAAATTTATAAGATAAAATAGTATGCATTAGTTTTGTTAGGTGTAAACCGAACCAGTTGCCTATTCTAGAAAATCGTGATAGAAAGCAAATATTTTACAACTAAAACCCCGACATATTTCAAAAAAGTCATAAAAAATTTTCAAAATATATATCCTTTGATCTTCCCTTACTCAGTTTCAATATTTGCACTTCAATACTTCCTAACCAAATACGTATAGATAAAACCTAGAGATCTCGTTAGTTAACTCAAACATTTTTTT